>JALIZH010013392.1:0-17895 GCA_030522465.1 Rhipicephalus appendiculatus | reverse complement strand
GTGCACCTGCCCATCTTTAAGTCATGCTCGATAAAAGTGTGTTTGTTAGACACCAGGGTGGAGACCCCCCTACCTTCCGGCCCTTTGTTTACGTACGATTTATAGCCCGACAGAGAAACTCTATCCACCAAAACCTCCTGCAATAAGATAATCTGTGGTCTTGAATCTCTCGATCTGAGGAACTGCTGTAGGGCTGCCCTTTTTTTGAGAGAAGCCCCAACAGTTCCATTGCCAGATCGTAAAGTTCAATATACCATTACTCGCAGCCATCATTAGAGAGATCGGCCGATTCGGCCAGGGTACTACATTGGGGCTCCCCGGAGGAAGTAGCTCTACTCTTAACCAGTGTCTTGACACCCTTCTTAGCTCTCAGTTTGCCTACCTCTTCTTCAAGCTTGGAAGTCCTCGCGCCAAGAGAGGCCATCGCCTCCGTCATTTGCCGAAGAGTCTCCTTAATATCTGCCAAAGAATTTGTGATTTGCACCCGAAAATCAAGCTCCTCATTCCTGATGTGCTCAGTAGTTGCCTTTCTCTTTGCCGGCCTAATGTCAGAATGGGTGTCCATTGGAACCTCAGCTATTTGCGACTCCCCTAAATTCTCGACGGACTTAATCGGTCGCGATGGAGGAGTAGCCTTCACAACCTTAGCTCCCTTTATTTCTGCTATTTCAGCCTTGAGCTGTTCAACAATGCTTCTAAGAGCAGCATTCTCCTTTTGGATACGACTAACTAGTTCGAAGCTAACATGCTCTGAATCAGCACCCCCCCTTTACCTCTGGCTGTGCCATCTTCTTGGCCTTGGTAGCCCACGGCCCTTGGTCAGCCCCTTGCGTTGTGACGCGAACCGATGGAGTCCTGG
This sequence comes from Rhipicephalus appendiculatus, assembly GCA_030522465.1. Taxonomy (NCBI): domain Eukaryota; kingdom Metazoa; phylum Arthropoda; class Arachnida; order Ixodida; family Ixodidae; genus Rhipicephalus; species Rhipicephalus appendiculatus. The sequence goes on along the minus strand of JALIZH010013392.1, from coordinate 17,036 downwards.
AGCGTGACCTTGCGATGGAGTCCGATCTCCCTTTTGATCGGGATCGGCTGCTCTTGGAGTGGGATCGGCCGCGCCGGGTAGCACTCGTACCCCCTGGCTTGACCGTGTGCAGTGGTGGGAAATCTTCCGCGGTGTAGCCTCGCTGAAAACACGGATTGGAGTCTTGCTTCTGTCTCACCTTTCTCCTGTGACGCACGACATACGGGATCTGGAAGCGCTGCTTGCACTTCCTGTCTGCTGTGACGTGTGCGCCTCCACAGAGTTTGAACATCGGCTTGCAATCGTGTTCCTCCGATGGGGACTGCTTGCCGCATCCCCTACATATGACGTCATCTGGCGTGGGGCATACGTCAGCGCGATGTCCGACTTTGCCGCAGGCGTAGCAAACATCGGTCTGCCTTCTGAACAATGTGCAGCGGAACATGCTCGCGCCGCAAATAACATGATTTGGAACTTTGAGTCCGTTGAACAGAATCACCACCGCTTTTGAGTTCTTGATTCGCTTTGCTTGAAGAGCCGTTGGGTTCCTGTCATGAACAATCAGCGCCTGAAGTCTCACCGGGTCGATGTCGAGGTCTACCCCTCGTATGACCCCCTTGCACGTGTCGTCTGGGGCAGCCATATAGGCGTTGACTTCATACTCCACACTGCCTATGGCAACACTGGATATGCTGGCATACGCCCTGGCGTTCTTCTCTGTCGGAGTGCTCACCACCGCAATGTTCTGCATGAAGTTGGGACAAACTACGTCCTCGGCGATTTCTTCCTTGCCCAGATCCGCCGCCTTGGCCAGGGCAAATGCAAACTTGATTCGGCTAACATGCCTCATGTCGAGGCCATTGCGTGGACGGACAATCACTCGCAAATGATCTTTCGGAAGTTGTGGCATTCTTGACGCAGCGATGACTTGCTTTTTCACGTTAGTCAGCGACCGACGAGGCTGTGACAGCGTCGCCACGCCGGGTTTCGCACTCGGCGCCTCGCCCGTGGCTTCGGGCATGGTTTTGACTTTCCGTCGATTAATAGCCGTGGTCCAACCAGGAGATTGAAGCTCCTCAGAAGAAACATCCTCCCCGTCTACCGTAACTTGCATGGACATGGCGCAAGCGGTTCCACGACGGCGAAGTGCAGGAACGCACTGTGCGTTCCGCAGCTGTCGCGAACGCCCGCGCTCAGTATGCGGGACCGCCCAGGCTTAGCTCGGCGACTGGTCGACGCTGGCAGAAAAAGTGCTTCCAAAACGATGAAAAAAAAGGCGCCCACCTCGAAAAATGGGTATCCACGTGCTCTGGGTGACTAGGCCGATACGGTGATGATAAAAGTTCGGTGGTTGGTGTCCAAAAAACGCTGCAGAACATGGAAAACGAAGGAGCCGATATGAGCACCTCCGCGCACCTCGGCGACCGCAGCGCCTCCCTATGTCTACGCATGAAAAATAAAAACCAGTTGAAGTTTTCGCTCATCCTGTTAACACTGTGTCCGGTGCACTTTGTAGCGTCTCCCTGCCGTAAGCGCATCACCAAGCCAACATGGACCATCAGCCCCTTTCGTCGCATTACTGCAGTTAAGCGCCATCCACTGAAGTTGATTTATGTAGCAGTGTGAGGGGCTACCATCCTCGCGAGCACAAGCGCTACATAGCTTACCGCTTCTGGCGTTGCTAATACCCATGTTGCTGTTGGCATCGTTACACAGCTGTATAGAACTGGTTATATGAAACACATGCGACTGTTCAACATATGTATGTGCTTGCAACATTTGTAGATAATTATAGTGTCATTTTTTAACGTTTCGCTCAATAACAAAAATTACACCATCTCCCGCTAAAGGGAACCATGTGTAGATGTGAAGCAGCGGGCGCTAACGCTTACACTGGCGGCGGCGTTGACGCTGGCGCTCATCGCAGCGTTGCGCAGGAGAGAAAACTGGGGAGGCGCAAAGCACGCAGTGATGGAGCGGTGTTTCCTACTGGAACATCCCAATCGCTGCTAATGGGCAATGAGAGACAGAAGACTCGGACTGGACACAGAGACCCGCAGTCCGCTTTTAGTTAACGCGCACGCTGCGAATTTTTAGATGTGAAGCATCTTATGGCGAAGCTTAATCCGGTGGTGGTGGTGGTGGTGGTGGTGGTGTGCCGCGTGCCCACCCTTACTGCGCATGCGCAAACAGCTAAAGAAAAAATAAAAATAAAAAACCTCCTCTCCCCCCTCTCTCTCCTCTAGGCATCCCTCCCCACGGCAACCACACCCTCACTGCGCATGCGCCTCCCTTCCTCTCTCCCCTCTTACACTCCCCCCCCTCTCTCCATCCCTGCCCGCGGCGTCTAACTCCCCCCTGCGCATGCGCGTCCCCCCCCTCTCTCTCCTCTCCTACGCTCCCCCCCTCTCTCCTCTACGCATCCCTGCCCACGGCGTTCACACTCCCACTGCGCATGCGTGTCACCCCCCTCTCAATCCTCTCCTCCGCTTCCCCCTCTCTCGCCTCGCGACGCCGACGCAGGCAGCGTCTGCTAGCGAGTTTCTTGGTTGAAAAAACCGACTGCTCGCGCTGCACAACCGTTCACTGGCCATCCCGTATATATGGCAATGGATCTTGACCTCCAAGGTGGTGCCGGTGGAAGATTTCTCCTGTGCGTTGTTGAACAATAAAAATTCGCAGCGTGCGCGTTAACTAAAAGCGGAGTGCGGGTCTCTGTGTCCAGTCGGAGTCTTCTGTCTCTCATTGCCCATTAGCAGCGATTGGCATGTTCCAGTAGGAAACACCGCTCCATCACTGCGTGCTTTGCGCCTCCTCAGTTTTCTCTCCTGCGCAACGCTGCGATAGGGCCAGCGTCAACGCCACCGCCAGTGTAAGCGTTAGCGCCCGCTGCTTCACATCTACACATGGTTCCCTTTAGCGGGAGATGGTGTAATTTTTTATCGTTCGACAACGCACAGGAGAAATATCCCACCGGCACCACCTTGCAGGTCAAGATCCATTGCCATATATACGGGGTGGCCAGTGAACGGTTGTGCAGCGCGAGCAGTCGGTTTTTTCAACCAAGAAACTCGCTAGCAGACGCTGCCTGCGTCGGCGTCGCGAGGCGAGAGAGGGGGAGCGTAGGAGAGGAGAGAGAGGAGGGGACGCGCATGCGCAGTGGGAGTGTGGACGCCGCGGGCAGGGATGCCTAGAGGAGAGAAGTGAAGCGTAGGAGTGGAGAGAGAGGGGGGGGACGCGCATGCGCAGTGGGAGTGTGGACGCCGCGGGCAGGGATGCCTAGAGGAGAGAGGGGAGAGCGTAGGAGGGGAGAGAGGAGGGGAGGCGCAGTGAGGGTGTGGTTGCCGCGGGGAGGGATGCCTGGAGGAGAGAGAGGGGGGAAGGAGGTTTTTTTATTAATTTTTTTTTTGAAAGGGTTTGCGCATGCGCAGTAAGGGATGTCACGCCGCACACCGGATTAAGCTCCGCCATAAGATGCTTCACATCTAAAATTACAACAGTCACCCTCCCTCTGCATGCTTCGCATAACATCGATTCCCAAGGTACGTGGGATCTGCCGAACTTTCAGATGCGAAGCATCTTATGCTCGGGGCTGTGTCCGTCCTCCCCGCGTCCCGCGTCCGGCGTCCCGCGTCCCGTCACTTTCTCATGAAGTAGGGAAGCAACCACTATGCGAACCTGAACACTGTAGTACTATAAGGCCGTCAACCACCACCACAGTCATCAGAGTCTTGGCTGAGAGCAGAGAGTGGCCTCTTAGCAATGGCTAAGCAAGTGGTGGGTGCAAGCAAAGAATAACACGCACTACCAGCGGTGTTTGTCGCCCACGTTGAATCCATTCCTTGATCTGGCTTCCATGTGCTTACGGGTGCTTTGTCCGTGTCCCCTTATCGCGTCCCTCACTCTCTCTCTCTGCTCTCCTACGCTCCCCCCTTTCTCTGCTCTAGGAATCCTCTACTCTACGGAGCGGCGTCCGCGTCCCGCTGACTCCATTCCTTGATCTTGCTTGCATGTGCTTTGTCCGTTCCCGCGTCCCGCATCCCCACAGCGCATGCACGGCCCCTCACCCTCTCTCTCCTCTCCTACGTTCCCCCCCTTTCTCTCCTCTAGGAATCCTCTACTATACGGAGCGGCACCCGCGTCCCACACCCCCCAGCGAGTCCCCTCTTTTTTATATGCGAAGCATCTTATGCTCGGGGCTCTGTCCGTCCCTCCCGCGTCCCCCCGTCCGCCGTCCCGCGTCCGGCCACTTTCATGAAGTAGGAAGCACCCATTATGCGAACCAGAACACTGTAGTAATATGAAGGCCGTCAACCACTATCACAGTCATCAGAGTCGTAGCCGAGAGCACAGAGAGGCTGTTTAGCAATGGCTAGGCAGGTGGTGTCTATCGCCAAGGTTGACCCCATTCCTTGATTTTGCTTGCATGTGTTTGGAGGGGGCTTAGTCCGTCCCTTCTTCCCGCGTCCCACACCACCACAGCGCATGCGCGTCCCCTCCCCCCTCTCTCTCCTACGCTCACCCCCTTTCTCTCCTCTAGGAATCCTCTACTCTACGGAGCGGCCCCCGCGTCCCACACCCCCTACAGCTCATGTGCGTCCCCTCCCCTATCCTCTCCTACGCTTACCCCCCATTCTCTGCTCTAGGAATCATCTACTCTACGGAGCGGCGCCCGCGTCCCACATCCCCACAGCGCATGCGCGTCCTCTCCCCCCTCTCTCCTCTAGGAATTCTCTACTCTACGGAGCGGCTCCGGCGTCCCACAGCGCATGCGCGTCCCCTCCCCCCTCTCTCCTCTAGGAATCCTCTACTCTACGGAGTGGCTCCCGCGTCGCACACCCGTACAGCGCATGCAAGTCCCCTCCCCCCTCTCTCTCCTCTCCTACGGTTCCCCCCCCGTTTTCGCCTCTAGGAATCCTCTACGGTGCGGCGCGCACGACAGGTGATGTGACAGCTGCATACTCCGCTGGGGGCACCGCGGTATGAAAATGACGGAGCGCGCGCGCCTCATTCTCTCTCCTGTGCAGCGCCGCGATGAGCGCCCGGACAGCTGCCGTGAAATGAGAGCGGCGACGTTCCTCCCGCTCAAGCTAATTATCTCCCCGCTGCTTCGCATCCACACGTGGTTCCCTTTAGCGGGAGATGGGGAATTTTTTTTCAATCGGTAACAGCGCAACACACACGAGGACAATAAAACGAAAACGGACAACACGGCGCTGAGCGCCGTGTTGTCCGCTTTCCTTCTATTGTCCTTGTGTGTGTTCTGCTATAACCGATGCGCTGCGCTCTCTCCTCTCCTACGGTCCCCCCTGTCCTCTCCTCTAGGAATCCCCTACTCTACGGAGCGGCGCGCAAGACAGGTGGTGTGACAGCAGCATATTCCGCTGGGGGGCCACAGTATTTCCGCGGTATGAAAATGACAGAGCGCGCGCGCCTCATTCTCTCTCCTGTGCAGCGCCGCGATCAAGACGCAGAAGACGCGTTTCCCAGACGATTGTGGTTACAGTTCGACGTTCTCACAACGGGGAAGCTCAGTCGACTTCGCTCCAACCACGCAGTGAGCGTGGCGAAACGTTTGGGCTATGACGTTGACATGACGTGAATACCCATAGAACCGCGCCACGGCACGTTGACGATCCACCGCAACAGCAGTGTCGCGTGCAAACGAGCACAATTCCCCCCTGGTCCAGGCGAGCGCCATAACCGTACACAAGAGTATACGAATACTCGAAGACGTACCCGCAGAAACTCGTCTACGTTGCCTTAAGCAGCTGCACCAACATTCAGAACCTCTACCTGACTAACGCTGCCAGTGACCATTGCTTCCACTACAAGAACGACAACGTGGACAAAAACATTATCGACGAATTCAAACGCCTCGACAACCATCGTCTCGACATCGTCACACAGCGTTACCTTAGCACTGCTAAACAGCCGGTCCCCCAACGCACACGCCAGAGATATCGAACGTGATCGCGTCCTAACCAAAGCAGATGCGCTGTGTCTCACAGAAACGTGGAACGACGCAAGACCGACGATCAACGGCTACGAAGCGATCGTGTGTACTGAAGAGGCAGAACGTCCTGCCGGTGGTGTCGCCATGTATGTCAAACGCCATCTCTACGCAAAAGCCTTAGATCTACAACCTGCCGGCCAAGGACACAATGGAGAGCACCCGGCCGTTAGACTCTACTTTGACAACGACAACTACATAGTAATCATGACAATGTATCTCGCACCCAACATCTCCACAGGGACCGTCGAATGGCACGGTAAACACAGACATACAGACACGCGCCCTTCGTACTTGCGGGTGATTTCAACGGGTATATAACGACGAACGATCGGCTGGTCCACCACACGCTAGGCGTGCACTCGTTGCGATGAATTTACTACGACCAAAAAAAACCAACCACCATTGATATTCGCAAAGTTCACAATGAAAACTCTGGAAAAGCAAACCTTGACGCTACACTTCACCCAACCACAAGGCCGTCGTCTTCAAAACACAATACAATTTCACATTATCGCGCTAAAGCTAACACATGATTCCCTTTAGCAGGAGATAACGCGATTTTTTCATCAAAAGAACTGGCATAATATTTGTGCAATCATAAAATATTCACCCAACTTAAAAAAAAAACCTTGTCAACTACATAACATTTGTGGTTATCATGAAAAGACACGTCAAATTTACGAAGTCGCCTGATGAAAAAAAAATCTCTGCGCATTAAATAGACGTTTCCAAGGCAGAATTGAGCCTAAAAACACACAAGAACACCAAAACAAGATAAAATATCGGTTCCTTGAAAGATAAAAGCTAGTATGATGGAGTGCCGAGATACAACAATTGATATTTTTCTAAAATGCTACAATTTTCACTAACTCGCAAAATGAATGAATCGCTTGTAGATACCAACATGAAACATAATGTATCATACACATTTGACTCTAATTAGAAAAAGAAAAGCGATATTTCAGTGCGTGTATTTTATGGAAATGCTCGCACCACTTTTCTAGATTTTCGCAAGTTATGCTAAAGAAGAGGATGATAGAAGTGACAAAAAATGCGCACGTTTTTTTTTTCATTTAACGCCATGCAAACACACGGTCGAATGGGTTGCAGCCATCGCGGCAGCCCAAGAATTTATGAGGTGCACAACTGCAGCATATGATTGAGGGAGTAGATGAAAATACAAGTAGATGAAAATACCGGAAAGGAGACAGCGAACAAAGAAAAAAATATGCAAATTCATGAGGGGGTTGCGTTGAAGGCTTAGGTGAGGCTTTTAATTTCGCCGATGGCTCTGCCATTGAACGTCTCAACGATGCTGCAATCATTATTACAGGGTCGTAGGGGGAAGTGACATGATGACAGGGCGGCAATCAGGTGAAATACGCAAAAACATTAAACATTCAGTTTCCTATAATTACTGTTAAGTTCTCTGACGAAGCAATAGATTTCCAGAATGAAGAAAAGAAAATACCCATGAGCGTTTAGGAGTAAGGCCACAATAATTGTTTTTACGTACATCTTCTTGGCCTGGTTGAAAAACTACGGTCATGATTAGGCGGCACGCATTAACACTCTTCTCTATTCCTTGTCTGTGCATGGGAATTGTCTAAATCGCCGCCTTATGTTTATGTTCGCTTCTTTGCAGTAAACGAACCAGGTATAGGTTCTTTTGGTGCAAACAATGACATCGATTCCTTCTTGAATTAGGTTAACATAATGGTCGCAAACAATATGCATGTAGCACAGCGAACTTCCAAGGTAATATGTTGGCATGCATCTGGGTCAATATACTCAATGCCTAACAAGGTAGTGATTCGACGCTTAAAAAGAGTGTTCTACATTCGACGTCCAGGCTAGGAGCGGCGTTGATTAACACACCCAGGTTTAAAACGCACAGATATACTCGTTTAAAAGTGGACGGGAGGATGACCACCACCACCTTAGCTGAATTGGTACAGCATCGGACACGTTATTCCCAGGTTCCAGGTTCGGTCCCTGTCAGCGGCTAGTTCTCTATTCGCCCACTTCAACTTCTCATATTATATCACATTTGCTACAAATAACATCCCCTTTACTATCCTTGACTTGGTTATCTGTATATTCCATTAATTACCAATGAACCTTGCAACTCAGCAACCAAATTAAGTTTGAGAACTGTGGGAACTTCACCTGTTACTGCATCGTGTATTAGAAGAGAACAAAATTGATGTGCCATTCACTCCTCTAAATTATGCAAATATTTCGCAGTCGTATGTTAGAAAAGCATCGGGAACCTTTCAAAAATCGCACATTGTAGATTTAAATTCACAGCTATACATGGTTTCACAGAAACAGTGTACAAAACTGCGATATCTGCTTTGTGTGAAGTTCTACGACATTTGACATTCGTTCTTTAATAACCTTAAGAACCTGTACATATTGACAAACACTTGAAGACACTTTATTTCCTGCAAGTATTTAGACAAGTTTCATACGTTTTACATAATATTAAGGGGAGGATTTCATCTTTACTTTTGGCAGCCTCAAGAATTTGTCTTTCTACAACGCTTTTGTGACACCTGAGGTAGCGAGGTGACATTGCAGCACATCTTCTGCGACTGTCCTCACTACAACGCGCAGAGGAAATCACTCGCAGTTGTTCTAGCTCGAATAGATCCCAAACCGATGAGGGCAGACACCTTTCTGGGATGTCGTCCTGCGAGATCATCCCGGGTAAAGCGACGAAGGTGGTGCTCAGCTTCTTGAACTAATCAGATTTGCACCGACGGTTATAGACTAATGGTGTTATAATGACTGTGAAGTTTGTGACTGTGTGTGCGTGCTCTCCTCTCTCTAGCTCTCTTTCTTCGTGTTTAACACTCCCTTTTCCCAGTGTAGCATACCATGCCGTTCCTTCTAGACTGCTTAACATTCCTGCCTTTCCTTTCTCTCCTGTTCTTTCCTTCCTTCCTTCCTTCCTTCCTTCCTCTGACGCTATAAATTTCATTGATACAGTCTCGCGGTTGAAAATCGAACAGGGTGCCACGTTTTCCATCTATTCGAAGTCAGAGATTAGAGCGCGTCCCATTATAATTTTTCTGTACGTACGAGAAATTAGGAAACCAATGTTCAGCATGTGTAGAGACACTCAATACCAATCCATCCAGTGAATTTCTCAATAAAATGGCCTTCAAAAACAGATTTGAGTAAAAAGACTCATTGTGACTGATGGACTAATTATTCAAACAAATGGGTTGGACCGCCAAGAGCTATCATGAAGCTAGTCCTACTGGGATGCGCATGTTTACTTTAAACACCTGATATCAGTAAATTCAAATCAATTCTATTTTTACAACTTTTATTGACATAGTGTTTGTCAAGATAGTAAGCCTCATGAAGCTCGCAGCTACGCTGAGGGCAAAATATTTTTCAGAAAGAAAAATCATTTTAAAATAGAATGGTATTGAAAGCAGCTTTATTGGGTCTTGCCGAACGCGAGTGGGTCACGCAGCCGGCTCAGTCCCACGTAGAGACCGGCAAGCCGAGCCTGCTGGCTTCTGAAACGCAGCCCACTCTGGCAAGGTTACACTTGAGTCCATGGCTTGGCACGTGCTGAGAACATAGGTCGGCAAAACTTGTGGAGCTCACTCAGACTCACTCATGAAATATATTTTGCGCTTAGGAATCACTCGGACTCAGACTCACCAAAACTTTTCTGAGCCGGACTCACTCGGACTCACACTCACGAAAATTTTCTTCAACAGGATGCACTCGGACTCAAACTCACCAAAACATTACTCACCCGGACTCACTCAGACTCAGACTCACGGCTCGATCTGAGTCTGAGTGAGTCCGAGTGAGTCGACTCATGAGTCCGTTGGCCTAGAATTAGGTTTTTCGACCATGGTGTCAGTGCTCTATTACACCAATATCTCACGTAATCGGTTCTCTTCTTGGCGCCTTTTGATATAGTACCTTCGAATACAAGTTATGAATGCTCGTAAACCAATAAGGTCATTTTTCTTGAAAGAGATGACAACATAAGATATATTTATCAAGAACTTCCTTAGAAAAGTAGGCAAGGTGAGGAGGTCTAGGCACTCCCCTATGTAGTTCGCGCCTCTGATCAATAAATATTGAAATGGTGTGTGAAAGAGACTGCTTTGGAATATGTGTGAGTAGACGTGAGTATAAACGTGAATTCAGGCAAGGCTGATAGTAATGTTCAAGATCAGTAGATATGACCATAGGTCGGCAAAAGAAAGTGGAACTCACTCAGCCTCACTCAAGAAATATATCTTGCGCTTTGGACTCACTCGGCCTCAGACTCACCAAAATGTTTCTGAGCCGGACTCACTCGGACTCACACTCACGAAAATTTTCTTCAACCGGACTCACTCGGACTCAAACTCACCAAAATATTGCTCACCCGTACTCACTCAGACTCAGACTCACGGCTCAATCTGAGTCTGAGTGAGTCCGAGTATGTCGACTCATGAGTGAGTTCGCCGACCTATGGCTGAGAATATGCTCTAATCTGGCTGTCTCACCACATGATTTCGTATCCCAGTCCCGCATTTCTTCACATCTACCCTGACGTCATACCAAAGCATATTTAAATGACAAGATTTTTTTAAAAGCCGATGCTGCGTCTTGATATGAAGAACTACCGCACAATGCTATATATTTTGTACTCCAAATTTCAAGCTCCAGGGTTATTTGCGTAATGATAATGCTACTTTGAAGGATTAGCGTAACTTAGCCACAGTACCAGGGATAGGTGACGGCCGGCGTAAACGACAACACCAAGGAAGGCATGGACACATCCGACGCAGCTTGGCCTTCGTTGACGAAGTCGCAGCCAAATGCAGTCACAGCGCAGGTCGGCAATCGTGAACAATGAATCACCGACTGTCCAGTTGCCTGAAGAAGACAAAGCAATCGTCGTAGTTCTACAGTCACTCCTAGACACACTTCGCATGTTCGTCGGCAGGCTCAAATCCCCATACGCTCAGTCCGTGCAACAGGTGCTGGATGTTCTATGTCCAGTACTTGCAAGCCTTCAGTAGGCACCATTACTCGTCTACCTCCAGTGCAACGTGATTCGCCCGAGAGCCTGCGCTCAGTACTATGGAACGCAGCAGTGTTTTGTTGTATACAAGCAGTGTTTTGTTGCAGTGTTTTGTTGACGCAGCAGTGTTTTGTTGACACTCTCCTGGATCCTAAACTTTCTAACAAAACGTCCGCAATTCACAATCGTTAATGATTATACGTCATCCCTTACATAAGTCACCTCCGGTGTACCACAGGGTAGTGTGCGAGGACCCTTGCTTTTTCTTATTTACATCAATGATCTACCTTGTAACATTTCATCCTGCATGCGTGTATTTATTTGCTGATGACTGTATATTATACCGACCCATTAAAAGCCCTGCTGATCACCTCATTCTACAGTATGACCTTCAGCTCGTTACCAATTGGTGTGATGCCATGAGACTCAACTCATCTAAATGTAAAATAATGACATTCTCACGTAAAAATTCAAATCATAGCTTTTCGTATTACATAAATACAAACCTAGTGTCTCACGCATCAGCGTACAAATATATAGGCGTTAATCTTACACCAAGCCTTTCCTGGACCTTTCATATCACAACCATATGCGCAAACACTTCCAAATCTCTCGGGTATATTCGCCGCAACTTGCGTAACTGCCCATATGACATCCGCAAACTCGCGTTTCTAACATTTGTACGTGCACAGCTTGAATTCGCGTCTGCCATATGATCTCCTTATAACGACTACTTAATCCGCAAGTTAGAAGCTGTGCAAAATCGAGCTAGTCGATTTATTTCCCGCGATTACAACTATCAGTCAAGTGTAACGCAAATAAAACTGAACCTTTCCCTTCAAACGCTAAGTAATCGACGTGACATAGCACTCCTGTCCTTGGTGCATAGATATGTCTATCAAAAAAAGCCATCAAGCTTGCCATTGGTACTTGCGTCCTGCACATCACGACGTCTTCACAACGAACTAAGCTACAATCGCATCTATGGAAACACTGACACATTTAATTTCTCGGCTTTGCCACGAGCCATTCGCTTATGGAATTCACTTTCTAAGGACACTGTCACGCAAGCAGATAAGTATAAATTTAGGCAACTCCTGACCCTACAGTATTCATCGTAACAAATATTCACAATCATCACATTATACATCGAGCTGAGACGTGTCATAAAAACTTGTTTTTCGTGTTTTTTTTTATTGACGCGACTAACGTGCCGATCTTTTTGCAACATTGAGTGTTATTTTTCATTTCTCTGTCTGAGTATTGTTTTCTTAGTATTGTTTTGTTGTTAGTAGTTCGTGAGTTATTTTTAACTTTTTCTGAGTACAGTTTTCGTAGTATTGTGCTGTTAGTTAAGAGTTAGTGTTATTCTTAGTGTTATTTTGCCACGTAATTCAATTTGCTTCACCGTCTTCCAAGTACGCTACTGTTACACTTTTCGCACTCATGTATCGCTTTATTTGTATTCTTTTTGTGATGCTCTCCTTACTCAATGCTCCCCTGGAGCCTGTAAGGTACTTGTAAATAAATAAATAAATAAATATACTCTTTTCTTTCTATCTCCCTATCTTTTAATCCCTCATTCCCCTTCCCCCAGTGTAGGATAGCAAACTGGACGCGCGCCTGGTTAACCTTCCTGCCTTTCCTTGCTTTTCCTCTTACTTCCTTCCTTCCTTGACGATCAAAAGAGCAAAGAGTATTGTGTTCTTTGGAACGTTCTTCTTGGGATGTTCATCTGCCTGTCTGTTCCTCTGCTTTAAAGCACACAGCGCACGTGCGAAAGTCATTGAAGGTGACAAATCGCGAAAAAAGTTAGTGCCGTTGTATCCACATTCGTTAGTCGAAACATGTTAAATGGTTTCATCGAAAAACGAACGAAGTAGAGGTAAAAAAGGACACAAACACCAGCGCTGTCCCTTGTTTATCTCTGTCATCGTCATTTTGGCGCTGAAACCACTCAAAATGTTTAACAACATCCAACTCACCCAAATGTCAGTTTTTTGTTAAGCGAAGCTGAACATCAGGGTATTGGATGGTATGGGATGTTAAAAAATTGAAAGTTATAACGAGTGAAACACAAACAAAAAAGAAGCAGATTTTCTTTGGATGTGCAAAGAAAAAGGCGAAGTATTTGGGTCGGACGATGCGAGTTCGCGTGCATCCATGCATAAGGGCCTTATGTGGCTTCAGGCTACATGCCAGCGAAGGGAGTAAAAAGGGAAGTTCTTGCTGCAAACAGTAAATCAGTATTGATTCACGCTCAATCACTCTAGAAAGCCGAAGCGGAATATTCCATGAACATTCCTAGCCTGCGGCCCGACGAAGTTTGCAAACTCCGTGGCGGTCGATAATGCAGCTTTTTTTTAAATGCTAGAAGTTGTGGGTATCGGACTTGCTGCGTCCCGTCCGTAGTTAAAGCAAGGACGACGGAGGCTTCAGCTCAAAACAAACAACAACAATTTAGTATTTAACTATTCGCTGCATACGGCAGGGTCGGCCCAGGGACTCGAGACAGCGAAGCGGCGACCATGATTCACGGGCAGCAGCAGTCGGCCAGCGCGAGTGGCTGCATCCGTCCTTCCTGGCAGCCAAGTTACCTCTCCCTTGGGCAGCGCGCAGGCTGCCGCTTTTGAGGAGCGCAGGTGGGCCATGCGCACCGCCACTGCGCAACACGTGGCGCTATCTCTGGATAGCCGGTGCGCGTGCTTCCCACGAAGTCTTTGCCTTGTCTTTAAATATGCATAAATTCCAGGAATCATATCAATGCAAAAGTAATAATATGTGGGATTTAACGTCCCAAAACCAGGATACGATTATGAGGGACGCCTTAGTGGAAGGCTCCGGAAATTTCCACCATCTGGTGTTCTTCACCGCCCACTGACATCGCACAGTACACGGGCCTCTACCATTTCGCCTCCATCGAAAGGCGACCGCCGCGGCCGGGATCGCACCTGCGGCTTTCCGGTCAGCAGTCAAGCACCCTAACCGCTATACCACCGCGGTGGAAAATGCAGAAGTGTCGTGTGGAAAAATAAACGTTGATTTGCTTTTGATACGTGCAGTGCTTCTAAGAAAAGCGTCATTAATAACGGCAGATTTATGACATGACAGGTAATAACTCGCGTAAACAGCTATGTCGCGTAAACAAGCTACAGTTCTTCTTGTTCCTTGCGTAGCCTCATGTGCATTGGAACAATAGTAAAGTGAGGCTTTGGGTTAGTTGGCTTTGCCTTATGGAATATAGGAACAGCGCGATAATCTACACGGGGACACACAAAAGAAACAACACGGACAAGCGTTGTCTTTCAACTCAACTTTTATTGAACACGAAAGGAAAATATGCATGAAAAAAAAACGTTAAAGCATGACAAGATTTCATGGTATAATGCCACCATTATCGGACATTCATGTAATATTTTGAGCACTCTAGGACCATTAAGAAAAGTCGGAATGAAAATGTGAAATGCCGCTTGGAAATCGTGACTGACGTGTCAATTATGGGCACGATATTGATTCATGTTCAAGTTGTGCACCTACGATACGTCATTTCATAACGAAAACCAGTGGTAAGCGAACACGCGTCGACTTACTGTCACGTCATGCGATACCGAACTTGTATATTAAGGTAGTGAAACGACTGTGAGCGGACCATGAGCGTGGCATGCAAACCATGTACAAGACAAACATTTCATAATTTTCATTTTACGATCTGTCTTTTATGTTTGTCATACGGACACATCACGCAATACCAAATTTAGTGTTTATCAAGCTAGCGAACTGGCCGCGAGCGTGCCACGAGCGTGGCATGCAAGTCATGTTGCACATGACATGTCTTGATTTCCATATTACCACTTGTCATTTATGTTCGTCATACAGTCCCGTCACGCAAAACCACATTTGGTGTATATCAAGCTAGCGAAACGGCCTCGAGCGCACTATGAACGTGGCATGTAAATCATGTTGTACATGTCATGCACGTCATGATTTTCTCATTAATACCTGTCATGTTGTCCATGCAGAAATGTTTCACCATACCAATTTTTGGATATATCAAGTTAAGGAAACGGCCGCACGAGCACCACAGCCATGGCGTGTAAATCATACTGTTCATGACAAGTTATTCATGATTTTCATGATATGACCCGTCATTCGTGTTCCGCATGCAGTCATGTTATGCCATACCAATTTTGGTATAAATCACATTAACGACACGGGCTGGAGAGCAAAAAGTTGTAGGTGGCTAGATAGATAGATAGATAGATAGATAGATAGATAGATAGATAGATAGATAGATAGATAGATAGATAGATAGATAGATAGATAGATAGATAGATAAGCTCAAAGTCGCCGAAGATCACTCAGAAATGTTTCGCAAGTAAAAAAATAAAATTTCATTGGGTTTCAGATGTTCCTACCAAATGTAATGCGCCATGCCACGTAGCACCTCGAGGACGCCATTTGCAATTCAATGAACGTTTTTTCCTGAGTGGCATTTTGAGTTAAAAATACAGTCAAACATTTCTACAAAAAGTAAGATGGCTGCAATATCGTCGATGCGATGCAGTAAAGCCTTCATGTTCAACGCAGGGAGGGAAACAAAAGGACAAATATTCAACATGAACAAATATTCCCTGAGCCTTTAGCATTTGATTCTTTGTAGTATCCTGCTCGCGATAAGATATTTTTTGTAGTCTGAAACAAGAAAAAAATGGTATGGAAGCAATCTCTCGCTTTAAATTGCACGTGTATGAACGGTTTGCAAAAACTTGCTTGACAATACAAGAAGTACCGTAAAATGGTGTTACTTTGTGACAGATTTCGTACGTTTTCATTCTCTCACTCAACAATTATCAACATAAAGGCGAATGAATAGTGCCATAACGTTGCTGAAACATTCCCTCACACGACGGTATGTTCTAAAAATCCGCATTTTTATTACAGACGGCTGTATTCAGGTTAAAAGCTGTCACAAAGTTGCCCCATCGTGTGGGCAACTTTGTGACGTTGTGAAACAACGTTGTCACAAAGTTGCCCCACACGACGGAGAAACCTTGTGACAACGTTGTTTTTGGCTGGATATAATTTGGAAAAAAAGGGCTCGCAAAATGTTACCCCATCAAAAGTCTATTTGCGTTACGTACAATCGCCGTCAGTGCTTTCTTCTGGGCTGTCGTCGAGAGAAGACTTCTTCCTAGGTCGTCTAGGTCTGATACCGGAGGAAGAGCTGCCCTTCTTTCTGTTCGTCGGTTTTCCTGTCTTGCTCGCTTCTTCTACACCGGCAACTGATACGCTTTTCACCGTTGGGACGTTGAGAATCTTCCTCCTTTCAACAAAACAACATATAATTTAAATTAAAAACAGAGTGGGCTAACTTTGTTACAATTGGCGTGTCACAAAGTTACCCCGCGAAGTATCAACATTTCAGTTTCCTTTCTATAAACTTCAACAGACGTGACTTGATTAAATTTATATTACAGTTTATTTTAGCCTACATATTAACAATCACAAGTAAATACCTGTTTTCTCTGTTTTTCTCGTGCGGACGGGTCGAGCGCACAAAGTTTACGGTGCTTCAACAATGCGCGCTAAAACACCATTGAACATGTCAGAGTCTAGAGTGGCTCCGGAGAGTGGGAACATTGGCCGGCTGTTGCTAAGTGGCACGGCATGTCAGGCGAGCTTGTTGGGTGGCTTATAGTTTTTCGGCGGCGCCTGGTCGTGGCGCGAGATTTAAAGAACAGAAAACCGAGCGCGTGTCACAAAGTAACACCTGCAGTCACAAAGTAACCTCATTTTACGGTAATATGTTGCGTTTTGAGTGCTGCGCAAGCATAGATATCTAGGGAGAATCCATGATGTATGACGTATCATAACCGAAAAAGCTCCCTCGCAGAATTGTCAACCAATTTGAATTTCAAAGTGCAATATGAGAAAGAAATTTTTGTGGCTCCTGTATATCTGTGGTGTCTGTCACGAGAAGCGAACGGCAGG
>JALIZH010013391.1:0-122653 GCA_030522465.1 Rhipicephalus appendiculatus | reverse complement strand
AATGTGTCAGCATGCCATGTGTTTTTTTTTTTTTATCTAAGAGCTTTTTGATAGTTTGGCTTAGACGACACGTGCACATTTACCTTCTTTTCTTTTCTGCGACTTGTTTCCTCATGCACTTTTAGATGCGTGTCTATATATACTCAGGATCTGCAATAAAACCTTGGTCAAAAGTAAGCGCTAGTCCTGTCTTCGTGTTCGTGTTCGTTTACTGCGCTATGGTATCTGAAGTACGATGAACTACCAACATCTGGAAGTACGCTGAAACTACCAACACGCCCAAACTTCCTCCCTTCTGAGGCGTCATGCGGCACGTGATCTTTTTTAAAAACTGGCAGCTGACCAATAAAACTTCACACAATCTACCTAAGGTAATCAAGTCTGCAATAACAAGACTCTCGCTATTAATGAACGAAAGAAGGAGTATGGATAAAGGGCTCGTTTTTTTGTTAGACGCCAACTAATGAAAAACCTAATGAACCAACAGACAACACAGCCAAGGAAAGTACATTATTGGGAGTGTTTTAACTGTAGCTAAGTAATTATAACCCGAATGGAAAGGAATTCAAGAGGACAAAAAAGCAACTTTGCCATCAGTAAACACCGAACCTACAACCTTCAAGTAACATGTCTGATGTTCAGCCAATTGAGCTATGGCAGTGGTCACTTTCCCGTCCACTTTATAGGGTATTAAATACCCAATACCAATACGTTCCTTGGCTTCACTGTCTGTTGGTTCCATTATTTATTCAACCGGCATCTTTACCAATGCTTAAAGCACTATCAAAAAGACCCACACCCATGAAAAGTGGCTGATTAAACGTGAAAAATATGGCTGAAATATTATATTGGAGCTTCGAAATACATGGATGGCATAGATCCGGGGTGCCCGCGCTATGGTCACCCCAAATGTACTCTACAACACATGCTGTGGCAATGCCCTGCGTTGCGCGAGAGCAGCGAGTCTCCCCTCTATGGAGGCGGACTGGAACTATCTCCTCACAAGCCACGACAAAGGAGACCAGCTTAGGGCCATCCAGAGGGCCTGCGACATGGCCGTGCAGTTTAACCTCCCCCTTCCCGTCGGGAGCGGCCCACCGGTGTCACCCCCTAAGGGGGGTCGAGCGCCGCCCTCTGGATACTAATAAAGTTCTTTGCCTGCCTGCCTTACAACGGCCCTTGAGCTAGTCGGAAACGTCGGGGTCGCAGTAGAGCGCACGGTTAGAACACAACCAGCGATGCCGACTGCTTGAATGCAACTGCTCATGCCGAGCTCGCGCCTCGAACACGAGCTTCCTTTTTTATTTTTCTCGTCTTCGGCTGCCAGCACCAATACGCCTGCTGAGCTCATTGATCTAAGCGTCAGTGCCTTGCGGTAACAGTGGGCGCTACAAGCTCATTGCAACACAAACTGACCGTACTTGAAACAGAACTCATAGGCCACAACCTTTCCAAACCACCCTAATTCCCCCAGACATCCTGCAGCAGCGCTAAACTAAAACTAATCTTTTTCTCTCTCCCTCTTGGGTGGCTAGCTATCAACGTTTCTAGACTATTTTCAGTTAGCAAACTAGCTTTGAGAGGCGGCCACGTTTTGTCGCCGTGGCGAGAGGTGGTGCTGGCGTAGCGTTGAGATCGGGTGCGATGCAGTACGAAGGGCGACGCTTGCCTTAGCCGCGTGTTTTTGCTGCGTTGTTGGTGCTCGCGCGCTAATCACGCATGCATTCTGAGGTCTCACGCGTTCCACAAACGTGCGAGCAGTGATCGTGTACACGTATTTCTGCAGATACCGCGAAATGTCAGCGCGGATTCTCGACATGCCTAGGTGCAGCGTGCCGAGCTGTTGTTCAGGGTTTGCTTCGGCAGTGCCAAGTCCCGTCCCGCGACACTTTTTCATGGGCGCTTTTCTGTATGTATAGAGGCAATGAAACCAAGTTTTCAGTTAAGCTGCAAAGGAACCGGGTCTGGACACTTCCTGAGGCGCTGTTGGACTGTGATGAGACAAGTGTCGGTTGTCCCGTTCACAATGACACCAGTGATGCAAATAATATTTGGAGTTATTAAATGCCAGAACCACGATCGATATGATTATGTATTGCCTCCGTAAATTTAGGCCGTCGGGTGTTTACCGTGCAGTGACATCGCACAGACGGTCCTCTAGCACATCCATCGATCGAACCCGTGACATTCGGGCCAGCAGCCGAGCACCTAGGACACTGCAGTCACGAATATGAAACAGCCGTTCGTAGAACGAATATAAATATATGTTCTTGTCCTCGTATTCATAACCTCAGTATTTATTTATTTATTTATTTATTTATTTATTTATTATACTCAAAGGTATCAAAACGGGACATTACAGGGAGAAGTTTTCCTAGGAAAGTCTGTTAGGACGATGTCAGATAGTAAGGTATTTAATTTTTTTCTTTTTTTGTTTCAGTATGCTGCTGGTTCTTTATACGGCCCGTGCAGGAGAGGTTACATGAATACATGGAAGTATCTATACATTGCCGAAAATTCATGGTGAAAATTCAGTACACTGAATGAGGTCGATGAGCGTCAGTCGTATTGCAACACATAGTATCGTTAGATAAATTGTTCCAGTGGGAGATATCGGACGGAAAAAGGGAGTGTTTGCGGGTGTTGATACGACATAATCGCTGGTGGAATGCTTTATAATGGCACGCCAACAATCAACGCGCTGTGTGCGGAAAAGAACTGTATTTACGGGACAGTGCGATTTAATCTGAATAATTTTATCCAGTTAACTAAAATCACCAGCCAAGCATTTCGTACAGAGCTAACCAGAACGAACGGCCCCGATGTTCATTGCTGGGCTAATCGCCACGGATCGCTAAAGTCTTTCTCAGTTACTAGTTACGTCTGTACAGAAATAATAACTGGTGCTTTCCGCCCGTGTGCTCCCTTTTTAATTTTTACTGGACCGTGGCTTAGCAGAGGAGCTTGCCCAATTTCTGTGCAACATGCGTGCTAGAGGGTTTTGCGCGCATGGAATGGACGAATTTAGGTTTCGCCTATACTCATATACAGATAAAAGAACGTCGATGCGCATTGTAAAGGGCACATATATTCAAGGTACTCATCATTTATAGGCGTATGGCGGAGCACACTGGAATGATAATTTTTCTTTCGGTCAGTGACTGAGAGCAAGTTTTAAAAATTAAAGCACTTTCATGGCAGGAGTTGAGCGAGGGAAGCATCTGGAGGGAATAAGTGGATGCTTTGGATCCACATAATTGTTCAGAAAGCGTGAATGCTCATTGTATAGCTAATGAAGTCTGCGCTCGCAAAGCGAGGTAGCTTGCCTTCCTACATGAGCTATCACCTTTCATGCCTTTAATAAGCAAACAGGGATGAAAGTTATCCTATATTTGCGCCAATTTCATCCTCACTTCGGTGCAGTTGATATTTTGAAATATTTATTATCCAGGTTTTACAATTGAGGTTTACAGGTTTACAAATGACGGCTATTCGATTCGATGATAGAATCGAAGAAAGCAGTGTTCCATTTGAATATCGAAATTTTCGAATACTCGCACACACACCACGTGAATACGTCGCTGCAAATAATGCACCTGCTGCATTCTGTTTCACGAAATCGAATGAAAATGACAAGACGTTTTCTTTTTTTTTTTTTTTCTGGGTTACTTGCTGGTGTTTGATTTGGTAGGCTTTTCAGCAGCCCGCGTATTATGTGATGAGATGAGGTTGAAGTATGACTGAGCATTACGTGATCCTAAGACGATCTGCGCATATACCAGCGAAAAATAGATGCCCGCTCTAACGGGAAACGAAATTAAGGTAAGCGCAGTGTGCAGTGTTTGCCTTGTCTTTTATTACTTTTTTTTTGCACGCCCTGTCTTACGCGCTGTTTGTATCTTTTTATAACGCTGAGATATAACTAAAACACGCGTTTCACTCAAGCCAAGTCAAATGAGAGCAACTACCACATCGACCTAACCATTGTAGTAGTCGCTTGTCGGCCCCGTGGAAGTAGCGCAGTAGCAGACGACTCGCCGAGACCAATCCTAACGCGACCGTAGCGCCCCCCGCCTGGTTGGCGATGGCGGAGAGACGCTCCGCGCCACTTGAAGGCCGCGCTCTTTGCCAACTGAGTTAATCTAAAAACGTTGCTAGCTATGCAGACAATTTATTTACCTAGCCTCAACATGAGATGTTGTGTAAATGTACTGAGAGATGTATGAAATATTATTGTCCTTTGAAAAACATGGAGGTCGCTTGAGCTTCACTTCCAAGAGTAGAACGAGATACCGTAATGAGGCCCTGTTCACATTGCCTCTTCAATCACTAGCATGGCTTCACTTCTCAGGGGACACCTTGGCCGTGCCTCAAGGAGAGGAACTTCTGTGCGCATAACGTTGGCCATTTCAAACTATCCTAGAGTCCCTATTGCAAGTACAGTTGTAGAATGCCTTCTAGCCACAATTCTTTTGCAAATCAGAGAAGTGCCCACTATGCATCTGTAAGGCAACACGTGAACCTACACAGCTGCTGACTTAACTGACGTTTTTGCTGATGATGGTTAGCCAGTATGTGTGAACGCTTTGTAATAATTGAGCCTTTAAACCCCTCACTGCGTATCATTAATGCCAACATGCTGACCTACGCAGCTGCTCACTTTGTAGATGCTATTGCTGGTGATTATTATTAAATATGTCAGCACTCTGTAAGGGTCTCCCTTTCTGGACATGCACCGAGTTACGGGGCGGAGCAACTTTTCTTTTGGCTGGTTTTGTATGTTTCCTGGCATCATTTTTGTTTTTTTTCTTTTTTTTTCTTTTTTCATGCTGAGCGGCTGTATGTTTCCTCCAGTCATTATCATTCTTTTTTTCTTTTCTTCTTTTTCTTGCACGGGTAGGGACAACGCAATGCGGAGCATGGACCCAACGAGGCTGACACGACACATTTGATCGCAGGTTTGATCACGACATAGTCTGAGGTGCAGCTGCATGGCCACTTTTAATCGCCATTTGGCAGCGTCCAAGTGAAAACTCAATGTGTGTTGGCCCTGATCATAATCAAAAGATTCCGTGCGGCACCGGTATTATTGCACGATGTGAAAGCAAGCTCAACGGCACGAAGAAGTTTGAGCGATCGTGGTGACGGCTGTTATATGGTGGATATGCAGGT
Source organism: Rhipicephalus appendiculatus (assembly GCA_030522465.1). Classification (NCBI taxonomy): domain Eukaryota; kingdom Metazoa; phylum Arthropoda; class Arachnida; order Ixodida; family Ixodidae; genus Rhipicephalus; species Rhipicephalus appendiculatus. The sequence goes on along the minus strand of JALIZH010013391.1, from coordinate 117,481 downwards.
CGTTGGAGGAGCACGTAATATTTCCAAAGATTTGTCGTGATTTCGAACATAAGCCTCTTGTGTTCTCCAAAAAGAACCTGTCATGGAAACTGGACTCGGTTGAGCGCTGGCCAAACATCAGCAGAGTTCAGTAATGAACTATGAAATTAAGCTTAAAGTGCTTGACGAGCGAGCTGGGTGAGTGGAGTATTAGTTAATGCCCGCTAAAGAAGTTAGTACTTTAACAAAAATGCATCCAACGTCGACCGTATCCTGAATTAAGCGTGGTATGTGTATGACATCACGTTGGCACATTCCAGTATCATGCAGTACTTGGTAGTTTAGATTTTTTATATAAAACACTGGAACGGTGGCCCTCAGGCTGGCTGTATGCTGTATCCATTCTTTATTCATGCGTTGCAGGCACATGAATAAATCGAGCAATGTTTCAGCAACAAAAGCAATAAACTGTGTGTCATTGCCACCGTCATCACAGCTGTCACAGCAGTGGCTTGAACTTCTGCGTGCCGTCGAGCTTGCTATCACACCATGCAATAACACTAGTGTCGGACGGACACTTTTGATCGCAACCAGGGCCGACACAGATCGAGTTTGGCTCGGTTGTTAGCCAAATCACGATTTAAAGTCACCATGCAGCAGCACCCTATGTCGTCATCAAACCTGCGATCAAATTTGCCCCTCTCAGCCTGCTTCGCACAGTGTTGTCCCTACCCACAAGAGAAACAAAAAAAACAATAATGACTGCAGAAAACATGCAGTTGCTCAGCGTGGAAAAAAAAAAAAACTGGAATGACGTAGGAAACAAACGACAAAAAGAAAAGTGGCTCTGCCCCCATACCTCAGTGCAGCTCCGGAAAAGGAGACTTACCTTGTAATGACTGGGCCTTTAAACCCCTTGCTCGTTAATGCCTCGACACCTAATGAGATTTTACACGTTTCTGCCACGCAATATAACGTGTCAAAGAGACTTCTTACATTACATGACATTCGATGAACAGAGCGTTGGGTGAATTGGTAATCCATTGTGATGAGCATTTGCGCGAAAAAACCAGGGATGTGAAAGAAAGAAAACACAAGACAAGCGCAGACTATGGACTGGTCTCATGCTTTGTTTTCTTTCGTGCCCCTGGTTTTCATGTGCAAAAGCTCTTCACAAGATACTCGTATAGGTTTTTTTTTTTTTTTTTTAAACACTGGCGTGGCTCTGTGGTAGTACACCTGCATGCCATGCAGAAATTCTGGGTTTGATCACCACTGGAACCGAACATTTTTATCATTTGCATCTGTCTCAATTTTTAGCTAATGGACAATGTCAATTTTGTCACCCACAACCAACGATGCCAACAGTGGAATTTCTGTAAAATGAGCTCTTTAAGACTACTGCTTCAATATGTAAACATGGGCCAGGGGATGAGCAATCCTTCAGTTGACAAAACAGCCTCATAGCCCCTCACACCTCCTACAAAGGCATTTACTGTCACCAATTGACTGCAGTTCAGAAAAACTTTGTCATTTAACTAGACAATGTCACATACCCAACAGAAGCATGGCAGCTCAATGACGTGCCCTGCTACATTATTCTATCTGATCTCAACACATTGAATTGATGCCTCTTGCAATGACGTCACATTTTTTCCTCGTCGCAAAAAGCCAATCTTAAAAAAGGAGTACAAAGTGGCACTTCGGTATTTGCATATCCTGTTTTCGGTGTGTCATCATCATTCCAAAGTTCATTAGGTCCATTAATTGGAATGATATTGCTAACAAAGAGTGGCATGCTTTTGAAATTAAAAAATTAATGGCAGTCAACTTCAGCAGAAAATGTCTTGCTTCCATTCTCTTTGGCCACTAATGACGTGCTGGCCCATGTTTCTGTACTTGCTCAACAATGTGGATTGGCACATACTTTTGGAAACATTGCTTCATTTCCACGGGATTCAAAGAAACACTGTGAACTGTGCAACTCTGAGCGTGCTTCGTTTTTTGTTTTGTTTGATGGCAAGAGAAAGATTTACGAGCTTGCTTGCTGTGTCATTTTTATCAACCCCATCCGGGAAAGTGCAACGCCACAGCGAAAGCGAACACTAATTGGGAATGGGGAAGCAGGGTGAATGTTGACAAGTCTGAAAGAGCAGTCGCATGAAGACGAGATGACGGCCACTCTGAGGAGTGTTTTTCCAATGCATTTGGAAGTACTCTCTGTACGACTGCATATATTGTGAAATAAAACCAGTGTGCCCTCACTAAACAGCGCCTTCCCCAACATGCTCGAGCATCCAATGATGAATGAAAAGAACACAACCATTTCAGGAATGAAAAGGCTGATGCTCTTCCACGTGAAGCATGGACATGTGTCCCAAAAGCAAGAGCTCCCAAGATTTATCAGAACTACATAATTGCACTCCGCGAACACTTCAGGGCGGTCTACAAGATTCCACATCAAGCATGTGCGATCTGCGGACTTGCTCATGAACAAGCGACGCTGTTGTATCACATAAGAACAGACTCTGCACGCTTGGTCATTCAAGACTGCGCAATGTGCTTCCCCTACTCTGTGCCTTCTGCAGTGACATCAATGCCAATGAACATTTTATTTCGCTTTGACCGCAGTTTGACAGGGTAAGAAAACCAATGGTTCCCAGCTGGCAAAGGGGTGGTCATTGGCACCAGACGTTTGAAGATGTCACTTTTCCTCAAGGGCCTGTGGCAATGACAAGGAGCTTGCAAATGAACTTTGATTACCTTCCTACGAGACACGGGGCTGTTTAACATATGGTGACAGACCCTACAATTTACGAGATGCTCATGTGGAATCATTGTCTGTTACGTAAGCCCGGGCTAACCCTGCCTGCTGCAATATCACAACCACCACCACTATCCCTACACAATGAAACTAAAGGTTAGTGATGGCCATGTTAATTGAAACTAAAGATTAGTTATGGCCATGTTAATTAGCATCACTGTTAGCCATACCTTTTCCCTGATAGCAACACACAAAAAAGGAGCTATTCCTTTTGGCAAGCTGCCTTCCAGCAGAACAGGCATTGGATTATATTATATCTCTTTCGTAACGGATAAAGAGAGTAAAGTTGTGAACAATGGATCGCTGTTTGTCCCAGACTCTTTAGACAATTTTTGGTTTTGTACGAGGTTTGTTACTAAAGTTTTTCACCTGTGCTGTGATGCTACCTTCTATGGCATGTGTAGTGTGCATGCTCTACTGTGGACTAAAGGAAGGTGCGACAGTAACAGCAAGCCAGAGGGCTGAACAACTACTTCAATCCTGCCAATGAGCGAGTAACCAAAGCATCTCCTGTAACTGTCATAAGTACACCAAAAAACATTTCAGGGATATTTAAGCTGGATTTTGCCCCTCCACAAAGAATGACTTTAGTAGGTGGCACAAACATTTGTGCATTTTGGTAGAGCTTTTTTCCGAAGACAGTCATTTTTTATGAGCTCACAGTTGAAAGCACAAGCGACAAAACTAAACATATCATCTACCTTCGGAACGAATGACCATGTTATAGCGCACCTGCGATGGCCTTAAGGATGCCTGCAAAGTCTCTTCAATGTCTCATACACTGTAGCTCGTTTATCAGCGTCATTGAAATATGCAGCACTGGCTTGAATATTTCATTCATCATCATTACTGCGTTGCATTAGATTATTCTGACATTCACATTTTCTTCTGCATACTCTGTGATGCTTTTGGCAGTGTATGAGGTAAGCAAAGTTAGAGTGGCATATTGTACACACAAACATGGCATTTCCACATGTTGGTGGCCTTTTGAGTGGCCAGCAAGTGTCCTAAATTCACTGCAAAAAAAGAAAAAATGCCGCACTGAAAATGCACATGCGGTCTTGTCAGAAAATGCAGCACCTCTTCCTCTTCTGTATTTGGTGCCACCACTCCAGATGTACTGGCTTGCTGCAACATCCAGATCGATCAATTCCTGCATTTTTCAGAAAGGAATAAAGGCACAAATGTCACTTTACTAAAACATTTTTGTTTGATTATGCTAATGACTGATTCAACATCCCTTAGTATGCAATTGTGGTCACTCTGATGCTTACGCTATTGCAATGTGCCATGAAGCAATTAGCTTAAGTCATGCTAGCAACCTCTCCATTTTTTAAGGAGGGGCTCGGCTCCTCCTCAGCTAGTCAATGCCAGCACAACAGCCCCCATTCGACAAGGGCTGGAGTTGATTTTTTTTTGGCAGTGGTGCCTTGCGCGGGGAAATAGTAACTCTCCAATTTTATTAATAATGATTTAATCAATATTGTTGAGGTGATGTAGCGCAAGCAAAACAGGATAACAGGTATCGTCATACTGCTGCAGGCATTTCCTCGAGACACTGCACATGACGGGCCATGGCCCTGTTCGGCTTTGGCACAGCATACTGTTTCACGAGGAACCTAAGCTTTAAGCTACATGTTTATGAATTAGTTTGAAGGTTCCTTTGGTCTCTTTACATTACTAGTCAATTTTTATTCGTTCAATTTGGCATTAACAGTGGTGCAATACCAAAGATGCATGCATTTTGCCTACTGTTTTTAGGTAAGTAGGCGTGGAAATGAAGCATAGCATTCTGGTGCCTCAGGTTCTCGATGCAGTAAGTAAATTGGTGGTTTGCATTGCAGCTTGGTTATTTCCTTCAAGATTGCATATCTATAACCCTTACCATCCCGGGTTATTTTTGAGAAAGCCTTTCGCCAAATTTAAAGTGATTGACTAGATCAGCACATTATATAAATGCCCGAAGAACAATCAGAGTACAGTAAAAGCTCGTTAATTCAAACTCAAAGTGGACTACAAAATTGTTCAAATTAAGCAGAGTTCGAATAAGCGGGCGTGCGCCAGAATGAACGGACATCGCACCACAGTGCACGGACCAGAACCCATTAAAGCCACCTCTGGACTCATTATCACGAATTAGGCGCTACTACATGCTTGCGGCAGGTGTAAGTTCATGGAGCTCCAACACCGAACAGAATTAATTGATCAGTCAGTTATACGCCAGAAACAAGCACCGACATGCATTCATATCAGCAGTGAGCCTAAACGTGGAAATATATTACACTTTTTATGCTTCAATACAGTTTTATTTACATGCTACAGTTAATGCAACCAAAATTAAAAGTAATCAGAAATCACTACACTGCTGTGTGCGTGTGTGTGCGCTCTATGAGGGCCCCCCTTCAATGAAGGAGACTTATGGCCATTATCACAACTTTTCGTAGACCACTTGTGCTACTAATGTATGTCTGAAAGTTGTGTCACCGTCTGTTTCCTGAATTTACATAGTGTTTGTTGTCACAGCAATAAAGGTTGCTTTGTATGTTGCACGTATGTTCCCTTTAAATTCAGTGTTGACAAATGTGTCTGTTTTGTAATATGCGTATCGACAATCATTTTTAAAGTATTTGTCACCTGGTTAGGAATTTTTTTTAAAAACCCTTTTTGAAATATTTCGTTTGCTACAGCATGAAACGCAGCAGAATTGTGACATAACTTTAGTTTTAAAGGTCTTCACTGCGAAGTATAGTGTGTTAATTAAGGGGGGGGGCTTGCAGTGGGAAACAAAATGCATATGACCTTCTAAAACGTCAGCCGAACAATTAACTGTTAACCCGTTGATATCGGGTGAAAACAGTCGTCCGTTATAGCCAACGAGGGCCGGCGCGGTGGTTATAATATGCGCAGAAAGGTGCATTAACACTTTTGTCCTCCAAGTCTGAGGGGCAACTTCAAGAAGGAAAAGCCTCTGCCATACGGGGCACTCCCCGACTACGAGATTGGGCCCAACACGAATGCTAGCTTGATCGACATTGGCTTCTAATTAATGTAATCTATAGCAACACAATGCCGACACACGCGATCGGCCGCAGAAATGCTTGCAGCGGAAATTTAACTAATAGCCGCAGTTAAAGGATGACGTAAATTCCCATGAACGTGAGATCGACATTACGATTTAGAACCTGGATTCCACACAAAATTTGTCGCAGAGGCTGCCGAGAAGAACGACGTCTCCGTTCCTGTGTATTTATGTAGGAGCCCCCACGCTTATTGTGATAGCCGTTTAGGAACAGTGCTATGCTTTTAAGCGGCACAGCGATAGAATCGAAATCAACTTACCCAGACGGACGTGGCTTCGTGGCTGCAGTTTTCGCACCCCCGCCGTGGGCAATCTCACGTTTCCGTCACACACGGACGAGTTCTCGTGGTTGCACGCTCCCGCTCGGATCGTTTTTTACGCCGGTAGAAGCGTGTATCTTGAAGCAAACAGCAACTCACAGAAGTAATTCGCGCCGTTGCGTCACGGAAACTGAGAAGCGCGCCAACAAAGGCTACGGAAGTCTCGGAAGAATAGGCAACATGAGATTGCGCCGATTGCGCCAACAGAGGAAACGAAGCCTTTGCCCCCAGCGGCCGCCGCGCAGTTCGTGAGTTCGTCGCACGGCGGGGAGAGAGTGGAGTAGGGGGGAAGGGCTGAGAGAATGCGCTGAATGCTACGAACCATCAGGTGACCTCCCTTCTCGCAGAGGCACCGCGTTTTTTTTTTCGCGCCATGAAGGCTGCATATATACGTTGCGTCCGCTAACGGCCGTTTACAGCGGGCCCATTCTGTCGCGACGAGATTGTCACGCATAACGGCGCGTGAAAGCCCGCTTTATGTGCGGTACTTTGCGCTGAAATGAAAATGTGCCGCTTACGTCCGCTTATATACCGGACGTTATACGGGACTTGACTAAGAGTGTAGGAGCACTAATGGGCACAAATGTATACTTTTGAGCAGCATTTGTTATTAGGCGAGGTTATTTGTCTAATTTGCTTGCCTTGAACCGCAATCAATGAATATGATTCCACGTGAATTGTTGCAAGGTAATAAGCAGAGTACAACGGCGCAAAGGCCACGTGTGACCAGAAATGTTCAAACGGTGCATTGTAGTGCCAACTTTAAATTCTTCAAAGGGAAGCTGAAGAGGTTTTATTATTCAGTAAAACTTCGTGACTAGCTAGGGCCGAAATTGTTGTCGACGATGTAATTTTTTACGTGATTGTTGCAACAGCAGCAGCTTTAGAATGTGCGGTAGAAAAATTCGTGTTGCTCCGCAAATGCGAGCGCCCCGAAAGTGTGCACGTGCAAACATACGTCACCTTCGTTTCCTTTGGCGGAGCCGCACTGCATTCCGACGGAAGGTTTCCGCCGCTAACTGATCCGCACTGCAAGCACGCTGTTTATGTGATGGAGGCTCAAGTCAGTATAGCGAAACTGACGCTTCTGAACAATTCGCTTTTCGAATTCAGCAAGGATCAAACTGTCACCACACGCTCCAAAGTCCATTTTTAATAGGAGCTTCAGCTTCCCTTTATGAATGCGAAAACTTATCGTTTCCTAACAGTGTTCAAACTGCGCATGCGCACTGGTTGCTCAGAAATTTCTGGGGTCGCCAAGCCACTTCGGTTCCCAATTCTAAAAGTGTCTCTTGTTCCTCGCTCCCCTGGCTGTTTTGTCGTGCTGCTCTCAAGGTGGTTTAGTGTGAGTTGATACTGGGTGTGCAATACACATGTTCTTTCAAACACTGTGTACCTGAGCAGGTCACTTGACTTGTATTGACCGACTACGACAGTACTTACCGCCGCATATCATCGTCGCTAACTTCATAAAACTACTGTAGGCTTCACAGTGCTTGTTAACTGCTACGCCTCGCGAATGATGTCGATATCGCAGACACCGCTTTCCATTCAGCATGCTGGAACTGCTTTACAATGGGTACTTTGAATTTCGCTAGTATCCTTCCGTCAAGATTACGAAAGACGATGCCGGTGAGCATTTCGCAGCAGCTGCTCTTCTAGCTCAGCTAGACTTCGCACGGCTACTGCGGGTTGCGTCTGGTCGCGTAGGTGCCCAGCCGCAACGGGCAGGTGTCATGCTGTTCAGAAGTGGCGGCCAACAGTTTGAAAGACAACAAACCAGAAAACTGGGTGAGTTTGTATGTATCCATCATTCAAGGGACTTTGAAAGAAGCGAAAATGAGGGTGGCCAAGGTGGTTCTTTGAAGGGGGGGGAGGCACGGCTGCGTATACACCACAACACGTTTTCACACAGCGACGCCGTCAATGATAGCCGGCGGCCTTTGAATTTGCCATAACTGATTTATATTCAATCGTTACCTTTCGCTGTTGGGGGCGGCTGTTACTCAAAAAGCTCGCTGAGAAACGATCTCACGCAACAAGCGAAGCGTGCACTTACTGTCTGTGTAATAATGCCTGTCACCGCGCAATATAACGGCAAAAAGCAGTGCAACGAAAAATACCATTTCAACACCTCCTTGAACGTCGACCGAGACATAATGCTGGGTTTCCAAAAAATTATTTTCCTTGACATGAGAAGCCTGTCAGGATATACATTTTGATTTTGTCTTTGTGTGTGTGGGGAGGGGGGGTTCCGATACATCGGAAATTTGTAAATATAGAATGTGTTTCAAGAAGCCTCTGAAAATGCTCAAAATTAGGAGACATGCGATATTCGTTGAGTACCTCAAAAATTGCTGTTTTTGTGGCGACAAACATCTTCGGATGACTAAAAATGTCAATTACGACAGGAATTGAAGACATGAGATAATCTCAGTCTTTAATTAGTGGAGACAGGTGGTCGGCTCAGAAGGGAGAATTGGAGCCCTTGCTGCGAAGAGCCCATTGCTGCTTAGAAATTTACAAAAAAAATGACCACTGGTAATTTTAGGAGTGAGATGAAATGTGACCAAAACCGAAACTCCGAAGAACGCAACTGTCACATTTTTCTATGGCATCCAGATGAGCGAGCGTCTTTATATCAACCATGGGTCTACTTTGTTTCGCGAATGTGCAGGCTGCGTTTGTGATTTCGCCATGCATGATGCACGTACGCTAACGAATGCAGAAAGACTATAACACTACTGCAGTCGATGTCGTGCACGGCGATGCCATTCTTGTCTTCGGCTAGTTGCGCATGTCGGCGATTCGGTTTCGATTTCACCGGTGAACTTGATCGAACTCAATTACTCCGCAACAATTACAACCAGCAGCTTTTTCGAAATCTCGAAGTGGCAATGGGCTATAGCAGGAAGGACTTCGATTCTCCAATTTGATTCGCCCATTTATCTCCATTAGTTAAAGGGTAATGATTATTTTTTGATTTGCTGTCATTGATGTCCCTAGCCACCTAAAGTAGTATGCCACCACAGAAGAAGTATTTGTAAAAGAAGTGAGCATATATTTGATTTCCCTCGTCTTCGAGAAATTTCGGACACGTTTCTTTGAGGTGTTGTTGATAACCACGTTTTTATAGGTTTATCTTTAAAAACTTCATTTTCATTTGGAGAATTGCGATCCTCCATGTTTAAACATTATTTTCCGCTAATTTACTTTGCTTTAAAGAATATGTCAGGACGCGCCCAATGTTTCCCATTGAGAGTGTATGAGCGATCTACTTCAACTACATTGATTTGCTTAGGAAGAAGTTCAGGGGAAGCTGCATGCTTGGAAAGATAACAAATTCTTCAACACGAGGTCTTGCGGGAGCCGACGTTCCGACAAGCGGTCTTCTCGTCTTCAAGGTTGCGCCCTTGAAGCAGACAAGACCGGTGATTGAAACGCTGCCTCCAGCAACACCTCGTGTTCAAGAATTTTTCCACGACTTGCTTAGGCAGACAGTTGTCAAACTGCGCTACGTCAAACTACCGAAATTCTCCCAGCACAGAAATTTCTGGTCATTACCAGTGAAAGTTTCCCTGCCGTGAGGCAGCGGCATTTTATAATAACCATAAATCACTTGACAAAAAAATCCACAAACGCCCTAAGTATGAACGTAAGCGCGAAGTTCACAAACCCTTAACAACTAAACGGAAATGACTACCGCGATTGCGTAAATTTCGTAAATTATAGGGACAAAATTGGAACATATATTTACAGCATGAATTCATTGCTGTTTTCGGCGCGTGAGCGGTACCCTTAATCTTCGCCTTTAAGAGTTCAACATGATAGCGACATCCTGTTCCGAGTGCGTACTTCAACCACCTAGTGTATAATTGCTATGCACCCACTACGTGGTGTTAAGGGAATACGCGCAGTAAGGTGTGTGCCCTTTTGTAATGGGTGGCCGGCTTTAAACTGCGAAATCGTTTTGATAGTCACATATTCTGACGCCCGATGGTAATGCACGCTTGTACCACGCAATATTCCTGGGATATTACATGTTATATTGCGACGCCTATATAAAGGACGCTTGTGTTTGCGAAGCATGAAAGTTATTTTCACTGCATTTACAAGCAGAGGAAGTTATTTTCACTGTATTTCCAAGCAGAGGCATGGCTAGGTGGTAGAACACCTGCTTTCCACGCAGACGTCCCGGGTTCGATCCTCACTCGGACCCGGAAATCTTTATTATTTATTTTAATTGCATCTTTCTTGATTTTTCGGTCACGCACAAGATGATGATTTTTCGCTCGCAACCAACGACGCCGACGCCGGAATTTCTACGAAACGAGCTCTTAAATGCTATCGCAATAATAACGCATGCTATATTGCAAGTCTTGTTTTTAACGTCTACATCGTCGTGTGACGCTCTAGTATGCCAACAGCTCTAGCAGCCTTAAGTGAAGTATTATTGACGCGGTAATTGCATGGCAAATTAGGCTTTGTGGAAAATAAAATCAGAATCATTTGGTAGATTTCACAATATCAACAGATTGTCACATATATTGTGGACTTACGGGAGCGTCGGATTTGTTATTGTTGTCATGCAAAATGTTAGCTTTAGCATTGGTTACAATGCATTTTCCTAGGTCGACGGTACTAACTTTTCCACGACGTTGTTGTCGCGCATAGATAGCTTCTGATGAGTGTCAGGGGACATAAATATTACAGTACAATCTGAAATAATGCTTGCCCCTTTAAATATGCAGGGATACATCGCACGTATTTTGCATGTCTATCGTTCAGTGCAGTATAAACGAGTCTGACAGATGTTTGAAGTCATGAGCGTGCACGCAACAATTACGTCACCAGCCATGGTATTGGAAAAGTGTCCTCGAAGGCGTGCTACTTTGACTGTCTGATTAGAGAACTTTCGCAATGTTTTAGCAACACCTTGAACTTTTTCAAAAAAAAATCGATGTAAGCATCGCTCTAATATTGATGTAAGTATCCCTACAGGGAAAGAAATGAATGGAAATGTACAACATACCGGTGATCCGTGCGTTTGCAATAATGGTGGACCGCACACACCTAAAGTTAGAAGAGAGTGAAAGCAAAAACAGGACATTAGTTTCCATTCGTTTGTATAAAAATCACAAATGTCTGCGCAGCCGAATGTTTTCTTTCGCAGTGCAAGTAAGCAGGCGCGCTATCACATGATCTTATCTTGGCCTACATATGTACTTTTCTTCACCGTAAGTTTTTATTGATATACTCGGTCAACAGCTCGAGAGCATCTGCACCAAGTTTCAGAAATATTGCTAAGTGCCTTGAATAAGAGTAAACTTCTGTGACGTTTGGTAACCACAATTCGCATTGTGTGAAAGAAGTCGCACGAATATATAATCTTCCTGTAAATAAATAAGTATTCTAAGTTCTACCAATTGACACGTAGTGCAATCTCAATCTCTCTCCCATGTAGCGCTTTTGCCCACATGTCAAGGAATATTCTACGTTTCACCAATCTATCCACACTTATTTTACTGTAGAAGTGAACGACTGTCTTCATGTCGCTCCCACTCTCACATTAGCATGATCAGCTAAACTAGCCCACTGCAGGTGAACCCTTCTTCCAAGTTTGTTCAATTAACACCCGTTCCTGCGCTTGTGGCGGCCCCGCGATGCCCACAAACGTAAATCTGTTCTCTTGAACTAATTTACTGTTTCCCCATGGCACGCTTGCCTGCTCTTGTAATCTATATAATTATGTTGCTCTTAATGAATGCCTTCTCGCTACGATGCCTGTCGATGCCCATTTCTTCTCAATTTTCACTAAGGTGTCCTTAACACACGCTTGTTCCCTGGCATCCCCTGCTTACTTCTAGTTTCTTTAAACAACACCTATCATTTTCCTTTCCATTGCTTTCTGCGTCGTCCTGAACTTAAGTTGAACCGCTTTCAAATTCCGGTGCAGCGGAATTTCCCAGCGTATTCACGCACGAAGGGAACAAGTGTTGATGGAACTGCATGAAGAAAGCCTGGGGTGCGGTCTCATTGCGGTGACTTAGTCGGCAGTGCTCTTCATCACTGGAAATAGATGGGTAAACCTGGCGCAGCACTTGGCCGCAACCACCTATGTTAATACATCGCTCCACTTCTTAAATGCGAAGCATGTCTTAACGAACTTCGGTGACTTTGAGCGTATCTATCTATCTATCTATCTATCTATCTATCTATCTATCTATCTATCTATCTATCTATCTATCTATCTATCTATCTATCTATCTATCTATCTATCTATCTATCTATCTATCTATCTATCTATCTATCTATCTATCTAGCCGCCTACGACTTTGTGCTCTCCTGGCCGTATCGTTAATGGGATTTAGACCAAAATTGGTATGGCATAACATGACTGTATGGCGAACATGAACGATTGGTCATATCATGAAAATCATGACTACCTTGTCATGAATAGCATGATTTACACGCCATGACCGTAGGGCTCCTAAGGTTGTTTGCTTCACTTGATGTATCCAAAAATTGGTACGATGAGGCATTTCTGCATGACCGACATAAATGGCAGGTGGTAATATGAGAATCATGACGAGCATGTCATGTACAACATGACTTACATGCCACGCTCATGATGCGCTGACGGCCATTTCGCTAGCTTGATATAACCAAATTCGGTAATGGGTGACTTGACTGTATGACGAGCATAAATGACAAGTGGTAATATAGAAATCATGATATGTCATCTGCAACATGACTTGCATGCCACGCTCATGACACTCTCGTGGCCGTTTCGCTAGCTTGATATACACCAAATTTCGTATTGAGTGACGTGACTACATGACGAGCATGAATAACAAATGATAATATGGAAATCATGACATGTCTTGTGCAACATAACTTCCACGCCACGCTCATGACACTCTCGTGGCCGTTTAGCTAGCTTGATATACACGAAATTTGGTGTTGAGTGACGTGACTTTATGGCGAGCATAAATGACAAGTGGTAATATGGAAATCATGATATGTCATGTGCAACATGACTTGCATACCACGCTCATGACACTCTCGTGACCGTATCGCTAGCTTGATATACACCAAATATTTAAGGCGAAAGCCTTTAATGTCTCATGCTCACGTCCGTCCGTCCGTCCCTCCAAGCGTGCCTTGGCACGGTGCCAGGTGGGCGCCGGGGCGCGCAAATGGACGCCGGTCGTGTTGGACCCTACAGCGCTCGCGCTTTGCTTGCGCAGCGTCATTGGGCCCGGCGTCTCTAATCATACAAGGAGGGAGACGCGCATCACGTTCCATTCTGAGCGACCCCGTCTCAGTGGGCACAGGCGTTCGAGGAACACACTTTGGAATTGACAAAGTGTCCGTTAATTTAATCTCTGTAACGCGGATGGGGTCTGTACGATGCGCAAGCGCGAGAATACGAACGCATGCGAAACGGAGGCAAAGTGGTCTCGCGTCTCGCTGCGATTAGAGGTAAATAAATTAAGCGAACATAAGTAGCAGGTGGTAACATGAAAATCTTGGCATGCATGTCATCTACAATGCTATTTACATGCCACGCTCATGGTGCGCTTGCGTCCAGTTCGCTAGCTTGATATATACTAAAATTTGTATTGTGCGACGTGACTGTAGATGAACACAAATGACAGGTTCTGACATGTAAATAATGACATGCATATTATGTACTGCACGATTTGCTTCTTGACGCTGCTTCACATTACATCGATTCTCACAGTGCATGGGACCTGCCGGGTTTTTTTTTTTTTTGCCTGTTTTCAACCCATTCGCATTCATAGTTCTCACAGAGCAAAAAACCGGCTCTGAATAGGCATTATCACGTTTCGTAGTGGGTACTCCTTCTGTTCTGCTTGTAATTGAGAATTCCAATGCGGACATCCTCAATTCAACGCATGAACAGCTGCTTCAATATTGATGTACATGAACAGTTCGGTAAACAGACATCATTTCGCGGTCAGACCAACGGAGTAGTACACCTTAAAGCGTCCCTCACCAGGCCCCATAAGCAATTTTAGTTAGACGCTGGCAATTGTTGTGTGTCCGATGAGGACAATTATGCCACAAGAATTTTTTCAATCGGTTCATTAGGCGCTGAGAAAACCTATATTTTGATGCGGCACGAAACGATGATGCGAGGAGGCGAGCTCGAAACCCTTGCCGCTCGGCCCGCGTAGCCTTCGCAAGCCAAATCTCTTCGCTACCTTCTCCGGCGTCCGAGCGAGAACAACACGTCATAGCACGCAAGGTCACGTGTGCATGACGTGACCGAGGAAGCCCAGCCCTCGAGCACGCGTGCGGCGTTGTTTTGTTGACCAGCGTTATTTTGTGGTCTATTGCCTGTTTCTGCCGGATGGATGCCTCGGTGCGCGTTCGTTTCACTAGAACACTGTAGTTTCACTTTTCACTGGCACGAGAGTGGCGGCGTTACGAGCCAGTGCCGCATTTACGTTTACTTGGACGCGCTAGAATAAATGAGTACACTGAGTGCTCGAACGCGCCAGGACATCAATTTCGTTTCCAGGGCTGGCGTCTGCTCAATGCGCTAACCGCGGGGGACACGAACGCATGCGAAACGGAGGCACATTAGCCCCGCATATCGCTGCAATTCAGTGAACAAAAATGAAAAAGACGCAGACATGCGCCTTGTGCGTCTCATTATTTCTCTCAAGTTTTATTCATCTATTCAAGCAACAAAATCCACAAACTACACACGTCGTGTCAAATAATTTTCGCAGTGTCACGTGCTACTGCTGTCGACGTCAGTACACAGCCGTCTACGTAGAGGACCGTCGTCACAGCACAGCCATCTACGTAGGGCCATTCCGCCGTGTGCGCCATCCCCCTCATTCTCTACGCGCGAGCACGCGAAAGGAAGGGCAAGCAGCGTTCAGCTTGAAATTTGACCCATTTCCGCGGCGCGTAGCGTTGCAAATTTTGCCAGACGTGATCGTAAACGCTCAGTGTATGAATTGCGCTCGTCAGCTAAAAAATTGTCAAACCTGGTGAGGGGCCCTTTAACGGAAACAATTACGCCTGTCCCTCGCCCCATGCCACACAATAAATTACCAGACCATGTCTATAAGCGTGGTACATAAAAAGAAAAAGGCACGCATCGCAAGCCGTAGTGCTTTGTTCCACAATGAATTTTCAGCATTCCAGTGGTATTTTGTAATAAATGCCTAGACTGCGTTCTTCAAGTAGTAAATAGGTCGTATTGTGCAGCTTTTTGTCACCTACATTCAATAGGTCCCTTTCGGAATACGCCGATAACGTAACCGTTGGTTAACAAGATCATTCCTTGCAGATCCAAATTCGACATTCAAGTACATGGGGCTTCTAAAATTATCTTCCAGAAAAAAGAACAATCGGAAGGGTTATTTCGATTACAACAATCAAATCGAATTAGAGTCTCTCCAGTTAGCATCTTTCCTGCAGTCTAATTACGCAAGATTTCGAGGGCACTCCTCTGTGCACAGCGCACCTTCAAATATGGCATAATCGTTGTGCTATTGGTAGTGTCATTTTGTTCCAAAGAGCGATATGAATATTTCGTTGTCATAAAATAAACAAAGAAGTCAGTTATACCAAAGTAGAGTGCCCTGCACGAAAGTTACCCAAAGCTGATTCTATCTCTGTCAGGGTATCTCACTATACGTTCAATATGACTGAGCTAAAGAGCGATGAAGAATCAACCCATTACTCACCGCGCTTATCATGTTACTCTGATGTTATTTTGTTTGCGTCAGTATAAAATTTCTGAAGGATACCAAGTTCACCAGCAAGAAAAAGTTGGCACTTACTAATTCCCGCAACTCTCGTAGCAGACAATGTAGATGCTGAAACGATAAATGGTGTTTTCTATATTACGTCATGCTAGGGCTTGCCATTCGTCCGGGACGCAGTGCGTTGAAGTCCTGTTCCCGGCAACGCATGGACAGAACAATGGTTATAGAGTATCGCGAAGTTGAAGAGACACACGAGGAATAACTACGAGAGAGAGAGTAAGCAGTCCTCCAGATTCTTTTTTTGTATCTGTTCAAATTTAAGGCGGGGTGAGACTTTCAAAGTGGACTTCAAATTTTGGCAGCACAGCTGCGGCAATAAAAGCCATGGCTATAAAATTTCCAAGGCACTTAAAGGTAGACGCAGCTTCCATTAGAGTTCAAAACTAGTTTCTGACTGTGTTCAGTATTCTTTATTTTAGTTTTATATGTACTTTTTTATTTTGCAAAAGGTAGCTATTAACATTTTCCTGGAGTGCAACTAAAATGGTGAGCGTACAACAATAACTACATTTTTTATGGTTTTAACGTTTGTCTATGTCTGAAAATTCCCACTTGTCAATGCTCTTTAAACAAAAAAAAAACACAAATGCACCAAAGCTACTGGTTCTAGCACCAGTTATACAAACTAAAATACAGATACTCTCTATAAAATGGCTACAAAATAAAAAAAAATTGCATTTCCTGTCCAAAAGAAGTCTAACCCCATCTTAAACCACTCTTGAATCACAATGCAATACCATTTAACGCAATCAGTCATGTTACCTTGAGTGAGTGGGCATGGCAAATTCACCGTCCGATCTTTAAAATATGTCTCTGTACTGAAGTGAAATGTATTATGATCCCTTGAGATGTATTCAGATTCCTTAAGTTGAACCTATAGTGTTTTCGCACGAGAATACAGGACAGTTACCAAAATGCATCTAGTTATTAGCATTTTACGTTCCAGAACAACCTCTGCACCAACAAAACAGAGTTCGAGCTTCACAATGATTAAGTAATCAGTTCCGCGACTGCCTTCAGCCGTTTTTGCCAGACGATCTCTCGACAGGCTTTTCCTGTACATTTGGTACTATGTGTCGATGTTTGCATGAGATTTTAATCGCAATGGTAAGCGTTTTCATGCCACTTTGTATGACATCAGCATATTATGTCTTTATTGTAAGTCTTTGGGCCCTTTATGCACTTCTGCGTACAGGCCCCCAAACGTTTCATTATTTAACTGTCGTATCAACCTGTAACTGAAGTGTGCTAATATGTGACTTTGCTTTGCCGATATTTATTCGTTGTTCCGCCAGCTAATGTGCGGCAGCTATTGACGAATTTACTAAACACAAATGAACGCCACCACCTTCGTCTGTTAAACGAATGTTTGCTTATTTTTCTACATCGTGAAGTGAATTGATAAGGTCATGAAACGTTCATTGTGCAAACGCAACATACAAAGAGTCATATAAATATAAAATACATATAAGTACCATATAGGGTCACCAACTGGAGAAATATCCTGCACATTTATGTTTAGTCATCTGTCGCGCTTTCACCTATTGGTCAAGAGACAGATCTATATGTACAGGCAAATAAAGTAACTCATTTTGTCGCGTTTTTTTTTTCGTGCCTAGCCTTGTTTACATACATGGACAGTATTGCAATATCTTTTCTAACGCTCTACACAAGTGCAATGCCAAAGCAGTTTTATGTAACTGATATCTCTTCATGTGGAGAAGGCACAATCTGTTTCTGGCAAGTGCTTTTCACTGATAAGTACAGCGCAAAACTGAGAGCCGCTCCATCTTTGGTTCTCTTTCGAAGTTACGGCCCAGCGCATGACTCTATCACGTATATTGACTTATCCGTAGTGATCGTAATTAACACATAATAATACATTTCACCTCTTTAGCACAGTGCATCTGTGCATGCGGCGGTAATAAGTTAAATAGTTCACTTTTAATAGTAACTGGTGGGGTTTAACGTCCCAAAACCGCGATGTGATCATCAGGGACGCCGCAGTGGAGGGTTCCGAAAATGTCGACCTCCTGGAGTTCTCTAATGTGCAGCCAAGTCTAAGCACACTGTCATTAAGCATTTTCGCCTGCATTGAGAATACGGCCGCCGCGCCTGGGATTCGATGCCGCGACCTTCGGGTGAGCAGTAGAGCCCCATAACCACTAAACCAAGGCAGTTTTTGCAAATGCAGGTTTAGTGCTTTGATAGGACGCTTTTAAGTAAGCTGAAAGAACTTTTTTATCACAGATAGGTGTTTCTAGTGATTATCTGGCAATGAACTTAGTTAATTCCAGAGCTACATGTTACGCTTTTCTAATTTTCGTTAAGTTTACAGCGATGCTTGTGATATTTTGGTCCAACTAATTATAGACCAAGCTGATTTTAAGTGACGACACATGGTAAATATTTTTGTTTGCTAGATCTGCAGTGCAAATATAGCGTATAATCTGGACGCTAAATATTGTGCAGTGACAAAATGAAGTGCTATTGTGAGTGCAGTGTTCATCTTCGGAAACTTTCGTTTGAAAATGTCACGCCAGCCCTACACGTTGTTCTCCGCCAGATATGCTGCTATTGACGCTCCTTAAGTCGATCAATAGGTCAACCGTCATGATATTTAAGCATCAAAGACAAATATCGTCTTTAGGGTGTCGATTTCCCGCGTTGCGTCTTTATGACGATCCCACACACATCAGGCATGACAATGAAGTTGGCAGCCGTAACTTGTATTTTGCATCGCTAAGTTTGAACGCCTTACTCTGCTTGTTCTACTCCCCCTAAACCCTTACATAAATAACGTCCTGTTTCTCCTATGTAACTGCGCACGCGCGGTAAACGTAACCTGCAGAAGACACCCATGGAGCCATCTCCAATTTTTTTTCCGTGTTTTACCGGACGTGTCCCACTGTTTATATTCGGCATCTCGCTAAAGATGCCCAAAATTCTGACAAATCTTACAAAGAAGATGCCGGTACCGACCAGGGTTGCCAAGTCTGCCTGCTTTCCGACACGTTGGCTACGTTTCTAGCCTGGTGGCAGCACAAAAAAACCTCTTGGCTACTATGTGGCTAGTTTCTTTTGTGTCGTCGCCGCCATTGGCGATCGAGTATGCGGTGTCAAAACATGGTGACCAAGACGTGCTTCAAGCGACGAAAGTTGAATTTGACGCTTGCAAAAGAAATACTTTTGGATTCGTGGCTCGTACTTGGGGGGAAAAATTAGCCCAAGGGGCCTCAGATTCCAGAACACTGCAATTCGATGTGAAGAGAACGATTGAAGGCGTTCCGCATCCAGGAACATCTGCGCTCATCGACATTACTGTTCGGACATCCCAAGAACTGTCGAGTTCTCTCTTAAGATTTGGTATGAATTGAGACTCGAGAATATTTTATGTTCGTAATTCGTCATCGCGCCAGAAAGGACTGCAAAAGGCACTACAATGTATGCTTCATCACACCAACTATGAGTTTGGGCGCACTCATGAAGTAATCATTTCTATTGTCGCCACAAGGCTGATACTTCCACCTCTTTTAGGAAACTAATGCAGCGTGAAGAGAGCGTTATTTCGGAAATTGCTCAAGAAATGTCGTCATGAGCAATTTCCGAAATAACGCTCTCTTAACGTGTCCTGCATTAGTTTCCTTAAAAGAGGTGGAAGTATCAGCCTATCGTCATCATGACGTCATCCTGCACAAATTCTTGGTGAATTGAAGAGTATATGCGTGAGCTTAGCACAAGCACAATTTTTCATGGCACTGCGGCTAGAGCAGCTGGCAGCATCTGGCAGCTAAAGCAACAGCCAGAGCCGTCTATAGAGAGAGTCTGGTGAATGAGCGAGGCAGCGACGTCGCTGCGCGGCGATGACGCGTGACACGTCATCATACAGCCTCCGGGAATCCACGCTTCGGCGCCGTTCACAATATTTATGCCACCTGCGTGACGGCTGCCCAGCTTAGCTTAGTTACGCTCTGTTCGTGCGTGAACTGTAGCACCGCTAAACAAATTGTGAAGGCGAGATAGCGAAGGAACATTGTCATTCAACTTTAATGAAGAGTACGAGCAGGGTTCGTGTGTGCGATAACGTTCAAGTAATAGAAATACTGACTCCTAAAGCTGTGTACGCGGGCTCCCAGCCAACTATGTTCTTATGGGAACCTGCGGCGCTTTTTAACATGATTAAAGGGTTCGTTTCGCAGAAATCCGGGGGACGGCGTTGTCGGTGGTTGTGTCGCGTCGTCGTCTGTAGTTGTCAGCGAAAAAGAAACATTGGCAGTGAGACGAAATTCGAAATAGATGCAATAAAGACATCAGCGCTAGGGCGTTGCTCTTTGACCTTCTTTGCGGCACAGTGTAGGTCTCCACCGAGAAGCGAAGGGGAAGCTAGCGCTTGGAAGGCGACAGTGCGCGTGCGCAAGCAAGTGTGTGCGAGCGTGCTTGTGTGTGCCTGCGTGTGTGTTTGCTTGCACGCGCGCGTATGTGTATGTGTACGTTGTTATGAACGCTGTGTGACCCACCACCGAAAAGGCTCCTACCGGCTGGACCCAGAGCCGTATATCCTTCGGAGAGTTCGGCGGAGGGGCGGAGCCAACAGCCATCCAAATTTAGCGGCGGCGCTGTCCGCCATTTTGTGCCGAGGCGCCCTAAGCTCGCGTTGGCGAGCGAGCGTTCAGTCTCTGGCTAGCTTTCATCGAAAAAAATAACTGCAGATAACGCGCGTATTTGAACATGTTCACAGAAAGGTAGCTTTAAAGAAGCCTAGCCTAACATGCGTCAAAGGCAGGGCGGCGTGGGCGAGTGTAAATGAACTGCGCATTGTTGTTTTGATTCGCAGGAGATCAGCAGCTTTTCCCTGCACCTCGCTGTGCTTCGAGTACTGCTGCAGTTTATTTTATAGGAACCAAATCAAAATCGCCTGTTAGGCACTGAGGCATTGTACGTTCCATATTTCATGTATATAACCTTCGGTATTAAATGTTTGATACAAACGCTCTCTTGACAACGCAACGAGGTTTTGTCCGTGCGTGCTTTAATCAAAGCTTTCACTGCTAGCCAGTAAAAACTGAAATGCGTCGCTTACCGAGAAAAATACAGCGCATTTACTTCGGCGGGCGCCAGCACCTGAAGTTTTTGCTGATGCGCAGTGAAACATGTGATAGATTATTTATCACTCGTGTGTCTTCGTGAACTAACACCCGAGGTATGCACTTGATTCGGTTATTTAAACTTGCTACATGATCAGTGGCGGGCCATGGCAAAGGCATCATCGTGGAAAAAGACGTTTGATGGCTCGAAATTAGCAGGGCTTGAAGGGATGAAGGCTGTTCCAATATTGGCTGTACAAATGCACTCATGCCAAACGGGGTGAGTTTGAACTGAAGGAAAGTCTGTCTTGATTTGCATACCTTCAGGTAAACAGCTGGGCCAAGCATTACCACTTAATCAAATTTTGCAGGTCCACTGGAACGGATGCGCTCACAAGTATGTACACCATGAACGCACATCATATTGGGCTGACTAATTTTCACACTTACCTCACAAAAGCGCGAGTTGTCATTTGCTTTCCATTTATTTCGCTTCGGTCGTACTTCCCAGAGCCGTATATTTCGGAAGTACCAGAGCCGTTTATACGGTTCTGCTACTTCCCGAACGCGGCGCCGTGCTCGATTCCTGTCGCCTTGCGGAAAACGGTAAAGGGCGAACCCTTTCTTTTGGCGAGTTCGAGCAGCTGCAGCAAGTTTCCATTGCGATTTCCGTGCATGTTTACAATGTTCTTCGCAGCCAACACGTGCACGAATAGCAGCAGATGCCCCAGGTCGGTCACAAACGAAGCATAACTGCCGACATCGACTTCACGGGCGCAGCACCACGCGAAACCTCGGCACAAAATGGCGTCGGCGGCGCGGAAGCGCGCTGTTGCCAGACTCTAGTGCAGCAGTTGCCAGACTGGCGGCGAGATCAAAGGAGCGCCGAACTCTCCCAAAGGGGATATACGGCTCTGGCTGGACCCTGAGCCCGACTACCTGGGAAAGTGCCGCAGAACCGAGCTGCAGTGGTGTGCAGAACGCGCCACCCCTTGTGCAGTGCTTTCTGCCCCCTTGGTGGCGTCCCTCTGAGAGACACTCGACGTGTCCTTGACACTGGAAGCGTCTCTCAACCACGCTGGAAGCGCCCCTCAGCGACGCTGCACGCGTTCGAACAGCAGAGGTGCGCCCTCCTCCTCCTAGCTTCTCGGCGCTTTAAAAGGCCGGCGCATTCAACGACCCACGAAGGCAACCTCCCGGCCTCTTGTGGACCAGGAGAACACGAACTTGAGACTCCTGTTAAGGGCGGTTGCAGACCTACTGCCTCCCGACAACCAGCTGCGCTCCATCTGCCTTCAGGCAGGCGGTGTGCACCCTCCTAGCAGCCATCATGGCTGACACACATCTGCAAGCAACAAGAAACCACCGCCGCCGCCGCCGCCGCCGCCCGTGTGTCCTCCAGTGGAACGCGAAATCATTGCGGCGGCGGCAGGCAGACCTCTCCTTGCACCTCCTGCGGAGCGAGTATGATGTGCTTGCTTTGCAGGAGGTGTACGTAGCAGCGGCCGACGTGCGACTTCCCGGCTACATCGGCTACCAGAGCGCCACGTCGTGTATCCTGGACTCGTGTCAAGCCACGCCATGCACGTTGAGTGCACATCCCCAGGGTCGACCACGTGGTGCTGTGTACCTGCGACGCGAACTGCCACACGCGCACATTGACGTGACCGATGTCACTGGGGGCGCCCTCGAGTGCTGTGCGGTGACGTTGCGGCCCAATGGTTTGCACACAACGGTGGCCTCTGTGTATGTGCGTCCTGGACAGCGGTGGAATGCCACCGAGCTGCTACACCCTGACGTCCGGACTAGGAAGCGACTTTCTCCTATGTGGTGAAATGAACGCGCATCACACTATGTGGGGTAGTCGCACCTGCTCGTCTCGAGGAAGTGAACTGGTGGACATCATCCATCAACGGGGCCTGCAGGTTCTCAACACCGGCTCTTTCACTTTCGTCCGCAGAACAGGCCGGCCCTCGTGCAGCGCCATTGACGTCAGCCTGGCCAGCGAAGGAGCCCGGTACGACTGGGCTACACAGCCTGACTCCTGGGGTTCAGACCACCTGCCGATCATCATCACACCGGTGGGAGGGAAGATCCGAAGGACCAGGCAGTGCACCACAATCGACTGGCGAGCTTACCGGCAGCGGCTCCGAGGGGCTCCGGTGGACCAGGACTTCCTGGGTCTGGTAGCAGCAGCAGCAGCACAGGCAGCGACCATCCAGTGTAGGGTGCCAGAGAACCATCCTGTGCCAGACCTCCGCCACCTGAACTTACGGGCTGCCAGACGCAAGGCTGAGAGAAGGTACCTAAAGGCCCAGAGTTCAGAGCATCGCACACTTTTCAACCGTGTCGATGCGGTCTGCCGGCGACATGCGAACCGTCGCAGACGGCAGAGTTGGCAGGGCATCTGCCACTCTCTCAGCTGGGCAAGGGGCGGCTCAAGAGCATGGCGGCTTCTACGGTCCGTCGTCATCGGACCAATGGCGTGGCAACCCGTCCTTTCGGTGGCCATCCGATTGGGCATCAGTGAGCAAGAACTGGCAGAACGGCTGGCCGATCGCTTCACGGTACTGCCAGTTGCCCAACCTGAGGCCATCACGACTGCGCCTACACCCAAGCCGCCGCAAGGCTACCACCCTACCTGGACTGCCAGCTAAATTTCAGCTCTGTGCCAGGAGCCCATTTTCGAGCACGAGCTGAATGCTGCGCTAGTCAGAACCAAACGCCGCAGTTCCCCCGGTGCCGACGGCATCAGATACCAGATGCTGCGTAACCTGGATGTGGATGCACGACGACGCTTGTTGAGGGCTTTCAATGACGTCTGGCAGAGCGGCACCCTACCTGAGGCCTGGGTTACCGCTGTCTTCGTGCTCCTGCCTGCGCTGACAAGATACCCTCTTGCCATGCTACTCTCTCCTCCTTTCTATCTTCTCTTCTTCCTATCCTCTTTACTTCCCCTTCCCCTTCCCTAAGGGCGCTGAGCCGTGCCCCCACGTCGGGAGGCAGAAAATAGCGCCCTTTTTTATCTTCTTTTCCCCAACCACTCTCTCTCTCTCTGCTTCTTTGTCCACGTTTTGTACATACGTTCTTCTCTTTTAGATGTGAAGCATCTTATGGCGAAGCTTAATCCGGTGGTGGTGTGCGGCGTGACCACCCTTACTGTGCATGCGCGAACACTTTCAAAAAAAAATAAAAAAAACCTCCTCTCCCCCCCTCTAGGCATCCCCTCCCCGCGGCAACCACACCCTCACTGCACATGCGCCTCCCCTCATCTCTCATTGCCCATTAACAGCGATTGGCATGTTCCAGTAGGAAACACCGCTCCATCATTGCGTGCTTTGCGCCTCCCCAGTTTTCTCTCCTGCGCAACGCTGCGATGAGCGCCAGCGTCAACGCCGCCGCCAGTGTAAGTGTCAACGTCCGCTGCTTCACATCTACACATGGTTCCCTTTAGCGGGAGATGGTGTAATTTTAGATGCGAAGCATCTTATGCTCGGGGCTATGTCCGTCCCTCCCGCGTCCCGCGTCCGGCCACTTTCATGAAGTAGGGAAGCACCCACTATGCAAACCAGAACACTGCAGTATAATATAAGGCCGTCAACCACCACTACAGTCACCAGAGTCATGGCCGAGAGCACAGAGAGGCTGCTTATCAATGGCTAGGCAGGTGGTGTGTGTCGCCCAGGTTGACTCCATTCCTCGATCTTGCTTGCATGTGTCTGGGAGGGGGGCGTAGTCCGTCCCTTCTTACTGCGTCCAATACTACCACAGCGCATGTGCGTCTCCTCCCCCCTCTCTCATCTCCTACGCTCAACCCCTTCTCTCCTCTAGGAATACTCTACTCTACGGAGCGGCGCCCGCGTCCTACACCCCCACAGCGCATGCGCGTCCCCTCCCCCCTATCTCTCCTCTCCTACGTTCACCCCATTTCTCTACTCCAGGAATCGTCCACTCTACGGAGCGGCGCCCGCGTCCCACAGCGCATGCGTGTCCTCTCCTACGCTCACCCCCTTTCTCTGCTGCTGGAATCCTCTACTCTACGGAACGGCGTCCGACATCCCCACAGCACATGCGCGTCCTCTCGCCCTCTCTCCTACGCTCACCCCCTTTCTCTACTCTAGGAATCCTCTACTCTACGGAGCGGCTCCTGCGTCCCACACCCCCACAGCGCATACGCGTCCCCCCCCTCTCTCTCTTCTCCTACGGTTCTCTCCTCTAGGAATCCTCTACGGAGCGGCGCGCGACAGGTGGTGCGACAGCTGCATACTCCGCTGGGGGCAGCGCGGTAGTTCCGCGGTATAAAAATGACGGAGCGTGCCTCATTCTCTCTCCTGTGCAGCGCCGCGATGAGCGCCCGGGCCGCGAAACGAGAGCGGCGACGTTTCTCCCGCTCAAGCTAACCATCTCCCCCGCTGCTTCGCATCTACCATGGTTCCTTTTAGCGGGAGATGGGGAAGTTTTTTAAATTACTCGTCTTTTTTTTTCTCTGGCTGCCTTTTGCCTTGCCACTGCCTGGATGTTCCCAGCCCAGTTCTTTGGCCCTCACGTCACGCTACCCAAGAGACCCTGGGGCCTCTTGTAACAATCTGTGGGTGCGAGCGTGTATGCGCGCGCGCATGTGTGTGTGCGTGTGTGCGCGCACACGCATGCACCACACGCGCGCATACGCGCGAGCTATACCGCACACACACAGACACCACACACACACGCACGCACACAAATACTTCGACTCCAAACAGCCTCTGCTTTCCTTTTTTCTGGAAGCTTAAGACTCTAAAAGTATAGTATCCATCGAGTTGGGACGTCGCCCTTTAAGGCTGCAGGACGCCGCAGCGTTGATGTCCTGCATACGAGAACTTCCGGTGAAGTTATATGTCTTCTGTACAGATTCCTCGTTCAGCTTAAAAGAAAAGACAAACCACAGCCCGCCGCAATCATTGCGTGGCGCACAGGTTTACTCCAGAGTTCTGTGGCCACCTTTTCACACTTGTTCTTTCGCTGTGGTTCTTTGCGTTATAACTGTCTTCCGCATATTGCTCTTCAATTTATCCTAATTTACCACTCTCTCGGTTAAGGTATTCAATGATATCTTGCGATTTGTCGCCACCTTCGCTGATGTTCATGTTGACGTCAACCACTGTTCGTTACTGAGGCACTCTCCCTTATACATTCTTCCGATTTCATTGCAATTCACTAGTTTCAATATTTCTGAGCATGCAGTGCACAGCATTATAAATAATTTGCTTTCCTATTGGACAGCGTTTGCGATAGGATTATCCCTGCTTTTGTTATAGATATTCAGGGTACTTTTGGATTCATTTTAGTAGATGGTGAGAGTACGCGCAGAATTCTTTAGAGACACACACACTAGACAATGTGAATGAGAAGCATCGCGTATCACCACCCATAATTTTGATATTCCCTATTAGACCCGGATGACAAAATAATTCGTAAATAGAAATTTGGTGGATTTGTAATACCTGCAATTAATCTAAACCGTTCTACAACTGATTCTTACAAGTACTACAAGTGCTATAAGTAGTACTTACCGAGTATCAAAATGAAAAGTGCACATAGCGAGAGAGCTGCCATGACTGCAGTGGCATCTGAATGCACCTGGTTGGTAACGCACATTTAGTAGCGTCGCCTATTTATACATCCTTGCTTGAAGCTGAGTCTAAGCTGAAGGTGCGGCTGTTTGAATTGGTTTGACGCGTGAAGTACAGCGGCAAAAAAATAGAAGAAATAAAGAATGACGAAAGTACGCAGCTCTCACATGTAGACAGCACGCTATAGCAACATCCGATTTTTATTATGTATTTGTTTGTTATGAGCTTTTGTTTGTTTGTTCATGTGTTTAAATACTGTATCCACGCTGGACCCACTGAAGGAGCACGTTCATGTACGATATGACATCAATAAACGAAAAAAAAAATGCAGGAAATGTGAATGTACGACCATCGCAAGGCAAATACTTCCGATGTTCATGTTTCTGAGAAAAAAATACCTGTATTTGAACATGAAGGAAAGAAGCGGACATTTAAGCGCTCGTTTTCCTTTCTTAGATACAATATGATTGAAAACTACCACACCTTGATGCCAAGGAAAGTTGGGGGGATGTTATTTGTAGTAATTGCAATATAAATGTGAAGGAAGAAAACTGAACGAAAAGATAAATTTCCGCTGACAGAGACCGAACCTACGAATCTTGAATAACGCGTCCGATGCTCTACCAACTCAGCTACAGCGGCAGTCATTCCTTCTTCCACTTTATGGGGTATATATATCCGTTTAAACCTGGGAGTGTTAGTGAGCACCTTTCTTCACATTTACGTTACATTTACTACAAAGAACGTCGGATATACTTTTCTTAGCATCATTGGCTGTTAGTTCTCAATAATATTGTGTCTAACAAACAAAAAGGAGCCCTTAAATGTCCACGGCTTTCCTACAATAATAGCGAGGGTCTCGTTCTGACAGACTGGACGCCTTCAAGTAGTATGCGACGGATCATTGGTCAGGTCCCATCTCGTAATAAGATCACGTGGTGTGTGACGCAACAGGCAGAAAAAGTGTTGCACATCGCGTCATGGCTACCACAGGCGCTGAATAACGCTCCGAGGTTTAACTGCAGATATATATATACCCCATACGGGGTATATATTTCCCTGCCTGCTGACTCCCTGCCTGCAGATATATCATACGGGGTCTATATCTGCAGGCAGGGAGGGAGACACGATCTCTCCGATGCCATTCACCGCGTGTTTACACGATGTCTTCAGGGCCCTAGACTGGGAAGACTTAGGGATAAGTGTTAATGGAGAGTAGCTTTGTAAGCTGCGATTCGCTGATGACGTTGCATTCATGTGTAACTCAGGGGACGAATTACAGCTCATGATTACTGCACTGAATACGGAAAGCAGAAGAGTGGGTCTGAAAATTAATATGCATAAAACTAATGTAATGTGCAACAATCTCGGCAGAGAACAACGCTTTGCGATAGGTGGCGAGACACTGGAAGTTGTAAAGGAATACGTATACTTAGGACGCGTATTAACCGCGGAGCCGAACCATGAGAGTGAAATAACTAGAAGAATAAGGATGCAACGGAACACATTCCGCAAGCATTCACAAATCATGATGGTTTTCTACCACTATCCCTCAAGAGTAAGGTATATAACAGCTGCATCTTGCCGGTACTTGCCTACGGAGCGGAAACCTGGAGACTTTTACAAAGAGGGTTCAACTTAAATTGACGACGACGCAGCGAGCGATGGAAAGGAAAATGATAGGTGTAATCTTAAGTGACAGGAAGAGAGCAGAGTGGGTCAGGGAAGAAACGATGGTTAAGAATATCATAGTTAAAATCAAGAAGAAATGGACATGGGACCGGCACGTAGCACGTAGGCAGGATAACCGCTGGTCGTTAAGGGTAACTGGCTGGATTCCAAGAGAATGGAAACGCGTGAGGGGGGGAGACAGAAAATTAGGTGGGCAGATGAGATTAAGAAGCTTGCAGGTATAACGTGGTAGCAGAAAGCACAGGACCGGGTTGATTGGCGGAACGTAACAGAGTCCTTTGCGCTGCAGTGGGTGTAGTCAGGCTAATGATGATGATGATATACCCCATAAAATGGACGAGGGAATGACCAAGGCTGTAGCTCCGTTGGTTGAGCATCGGACGCGTTATTTGAAGGTCGCAGGAAAGGTCCCTGCCAGCTGCTAGTTATGTTTTCGTGCACATTTCTTTGTTAACGGTTACATTACAATTACTGCTATTGACATCCCCTATACTTTCCTTGGCATCATTGTCTGTATTTGAACATGTCAGTTGTAGTTTGAAATGCTAAAAGGTGTAGCGCGTGAAAGCTATTAGTAAGGAGAGGGCTAATGACTCTAAAAAAATGTCTGAATAAGTAAGGCCTGAGGTGTTAGATGTTACAAAAAATATCACGCCATATCCACGAAGTGAATGATGATGAGTGGGCGAAGCTCGATCGTTTTCATCCATGGCAGAAAGAGAATGTGTGGTCTAGAACGCGCTTATACTTCATGGTCATCAGCGTCATCGTCATCGTTATCACGTGTAGTGGGTACATTCCACTATATTTGAACGCGCTTATACTTCATCGTTATAACGTGTAGTGGGTACATTCTACTACACTGCGTCATCGTCACCTTTATCACGTGGAGCGGGTACATTCCACTAAACTGGAACGCGCTTATACTTCATCGTTATCACGTGTAGTGGGTACATTCCACTATACTGCGTCATCGTCATCTTTATCACGTGGAGTGGGTACATTCCACTGTACTGGAACGCGCTTATACTTCATCGTTATCACGTGTAGTGGGTACATTCCACTATACTGCGTCATCGTCATCTTTATCACGTGGAGGGGTACATTCCACTATACGTGGCTACCTACCTAGCTACTTACTACAACTACATCTACAACAACTACAGAGGAGGGACAGACCCACACCCTTAGGAGCTTCGCCCCTAAAACTTTCAAGTTTCGTGGCGGCGACTTGTCAACGCAGTGGTCAGATTAAGAATAGAGCGTGACTGGGCAGTATCGCGATAGTATATTCGAGATACTGTTAAGTATCTGCACTTCTGTATCAAGATACATTTGTAAGATGTGCGTGTTTCTCAGTAGTGAACTACTTGATGGTGTATAGATTATATCGCGATACTGTGCGGGACACGTATATCTCGTTACTTTTTTTGTCGGAAATGAGGTGACGTGACGTGCTTCCGAAGAAAAAGGAATTCATTTTTTATGCTAAGCCAAGCATAGACACGCCGCCCTGCGGCCACACAGTGGAGGGTGATGATCGGCTTCCAATATGCACAGGGCGGTGATGGTTTTCTCTTGGGGTTTCCCATGCTGCCTATGTGGTGAAACAGCGAACGCCACTCACGTTAGCATCACGGAGGCAGTATTGTTGGCCTGTGCTGACGAAAGTGGCCGCCTCTCAAGGCTGGTGCAGCACTCCTAATTTTTGGGGGGCGGCCAGCCACCTCGTGAGTTCGCGAGTTTTGTGTTGAGGCCAAATTGAGGTTATCTAGAAGACAGCTATCTGAGAAGCTTCTGCTGCTCAAGTATGTGTATAAAGGAACACTTTGGTTTTCTTTTTGCGTAGCTATATCCGCAATATCCCGTTACTTCAAAGACAAATGTATCTATATATCTGTACTTCAGGCTCCCAACACTTGTACTTAGACATCTTCATTACGGGGTACTTCGTTTAGTACCTCAGCCCAACCGTGGATTTGAGGCGTTGGAGCGGAGCGAAAAATCTTTGTTATATCTACTGTACATAATACGGACGCCTTTACTCTGTACAGAATCAACTCAAGAATAGAATTTTTCGAAAAAGAAAAATGATCCCTTGCTGTAGGAGCGCATTCAGAAATTAGCCGGGCCAGAGTTTTGTTAGTCAGCTGCTTGAGGAGCAACTCGACGAGTCTGTTGAATGTAGCAATGTTTTTGAATGATTGATAGCACATTCATTCCATATGGTTGTTTCAAGACCGCTTATGAGTGAAAGTCTACAACATAAATATTCCTGTACCTTCGATGCCGCACGGGTGTTGAAGGAGTAAGAGAAAAGTGACCGTGTTAGGCGCCTAGGAGAAGACGCAGAGACAGTTTTTGCCGAGCTAAATATTAGTTTGTGAGGTATTAGGGTAAGGTGGGGGCAAAATGAGACAAACATTTGAAAATAGTGAATATTTATTTTTATTTCACTCGTTACCATTAAACATCAATGCAGACACTTTCCTTTGGGTACAAGGTATCTGGTACATAAATATGACCATGTTGCCACCGTTCAAAACTTTATTCTAAAAATAAATAAGAAATGCTCCAGATGTCTCATTTTGCCCCAACCTGCAGGGCAAAACGAGACAGTGTGAAAAAAAATTCTTCCCTTCAGTTTTTGCAGTAGTAGAACTTGAAATTCACTCCGTGGGCCCTCACACAGTCTTCATGAGCCCAGTCATTGCACTCCACGCATTGAATCCAGACAGAACTCGGTGCTGCGTTGCTCCGAAACTCCTTGCAGGTCAAACACTGCCAGTCTTTCTTTGTGCTAATGTTGTCTTTTGTTGAACGTTTGCACTTCATTGGATTATTCAACGATTGGAGGCTAGATATGTTCTGACGCATCTTCTTCGCCTCTTTTTGCCGTTTTGATGCAGAAATGCTCTGGTGTTTCGTGGCTTTTTACTTCGTCAGCTGGGTTTTGTGAGGCAATGAATTTAAAACTGTGCTGTATTCGGATTTTCTAGCGCTTGTTTTTTTTTTTTTATTAATTTTGGTGTTCGAGAAATGTCACTAAAACACGATCCCTAGAGTTGGATATTCTGCCAATTTGTTTGATGCGCCTCTTGAGAGCATCGTTAGGAACGCAGAACAACCTCGATGGAGCGTGCATGGAGGGAGTCATGTCCTCAACAGCAATCAGGGCTTTTTCATGTCGTTTTCCCCCCAGGCAGCTCTATATGATATTCTCGTGTAAGTCCAAACCCTCCTAAACAAAGAAATATAATATATAATGAGTGTAAGTTAATGCTTAAATTAGTAAGACACTCTCTGAGGCAATTCGATGCCTCTTTGTCGCGTTTTGCCCCTCTCACATGCCCGAATTCAAAAAAATTTCAGCTTTGTCCTCGGGCACCAAATGAACTAAACTTTTGTTGGTATACAGCTAGTTAGCTAGAGTAACACAATAAATACTTGCGTTGTTGTACTGACGCAGGGTTAGCTTCATGCACGAAAACGAAAATTTGGCCGAGAAGAATTTGAGCCGTTTTTGACGGGTCGCGAACACAGTGACACCAGCCGCGAATTTTTTCCCGCGCGAACGCTGTGAGTGATCATCAACTTTTACATATAAAAAGGTGTACAAATAACAGCAGCTATCGCTGAAATAGAGAAACAAAGAAAATTACTTTTTGTATTAGCTGTAGAGGCCGGCAAAGTCAAAATGTCGCGTTTTGCCCCGCGTCTCATTTTGCCCCGCCTTACCCTATACCATGTACACAAATTTGAGTTAGTGTCATTAAGACGCAGATGACATCTAAGATAGTTTAAAGATAGTTTATTTCATAATATATCAGCCAATAATCAGTTAAGCACGCATGTTAGCAGTTATATTCTGTCTTAAGGCATTACTATGAAGCAAAATTAAAAGAGTGCTGTGTACTATACCATGCAAAACACCGGAAAAAAACATTAGCATCAGGAGAGGCGGAAGCACGCTGCGAGTGATAAGAGAGAAAGCTAGCTATCCAGTCAACAAGTTTATTATTAGTAAGTTTTACGGCTGAGCTTGTATAATAGTTTGAAGTGAACAAGAGTGTCCAATGCTTTGCAAAAACCTGAGACACGAACCATTCACTTGGCCAAGGTGTAATGCTTTAGCAATGTAATCAGCGAATTCAAACAGTTGCGTTACCGCACTGATGTCACGGCGAAAACGATGCTGAAAATTATTAATGTTCTTATATTCTTATAGTAGTGCATTGCACGTTTCTATAAGTTGCAGTAGTTGGGAAAAGCAGTTGATTAGGATGATTGACAGGCAGTTAACATTTCCTACTGCCACACTTGACTCAAGGCAAATATTATGTTTAAAACAGCATTCATTACAAAGCACGGAGTGCGAACATCAACTGCGCATGCAATGACAGAGTATTCTTATAGTAGTGCATTGCACGTTTCTATAAGTTGCAGTAGTTGGGAAAAGCAGTTGATTAGGATGATTGACAGGCAGTTAACATTTCCTACTGCCACACTTGACTCAAGGCAAATATTATGTTTAAAACAGCATTCATTACAAAGCACGGAGTGCGAACATCAACTGCGCATGCAATGACAGAGTATTCTTATAGTAGTGCATTGCACGTTTCTATAAGTTGCAGTAGTTGGGAAAAGCAGTTGATTAGGATGATTGACAGGCAGTTAACATTTCCTACTGCCACACTTGACTCAAGGCAAATATTATGTTTAAAACAGCATTCATTACAAAGCACGGAGTGCGAACATCAACTGCGCATGCAATGACAGAGTATTCTTATAGTAGTGCATTGCACGTTTCTATAAGTTGCAGTAGTTGGGAAAAGCAGTTGATTAGGATGATTGACAGACAGTTAACATTTCCTACTGCCACACTTGACTCAAGGCAAATATTATGTTTAAAACAGCATTCATTACAAAGCACGGAGTGCGAACATCAACTGCGCATGCAATGACAGAGTATTCTTATAGTAGTGCATTGCACGTTTCTATAAGTTGCAGTAGTTGGGAAAAGCAGTTGATTAGGATGATTGACAGACAGTTAACATTTCCTACTGCCACACTTGACTCAAGGCAAATATTATGTTTAAAACAGCATTCATTACAAAGCACGGAGTGCGAACATCAACTGCGCATGCAATGACAGAGTATTCTTATAGTAGTGCATTGCACGTTTCTATAAGTTGCAGTAGTTGGGAAAAGCAGTTGATTAGGATGATTGACAGGCAGTTAACATTTCCTACTGCCACACTTGACTCAAGGCAAATATTATGTTTAAAACAGCATTCATTACAAAGCACGGAGTGCGAACATCAACTGCGCATGCAATGACAGAGTATTCTTATAGTAGTGCATTGCACGTTTCTATAAGTTGCAGTAGTTGGGAAAAGCAGTTGATTAGGATGATTGACAGGCAGTTAACATTTCCTACTGCCACACTTGACTCAAGGCAAATATTATGTTTAAAACAGCATTCATTACAAAGCACGGAGTGCGAACATCAACTGCGCATGCAATGACAGAGTATTCTTATAGTAGTGCATTGCACGTTTCTATAAGTTGCAGTAGTTGGGAAAAGCAGTTGATTAGGATGATTGACAGGCAGTTAACATTTCCTACTGCCACACTTGACTCAAGGCAAATATTATGTTTAAAACAGCATTCATTACAAAGCACGGAGTGCGAACATCAACTGCGCATGCAATGACAGAGTATTCTTATAGTAGTGCATTGCACGTTTCTATAAGTTGCAGTAGTTGGGAAAAGCAGTTGATTAGGATGATTGACAGACAGTTAACATTTCCTACTGCCACACTTGACTCAAGGCAAATATTATGTTTAAAACAGCATTCATTACAAAGCACGGAGTGCGAACATCAACTGCGCATGCAATGACAGAGTATTCTTATAGTAGTGCATTGCACGTTTCTATAAGTTGCAGTAGTTGGGAAAAGCAGTTGATTAGGATGATTGACAGACAGTTAACATTTCCTACTGCCACACTTGACTCAAGGCAAATATTATGTTTAAAACAGCATTCATTACAAAGCACGGAGTGCGAACATCAACTGCGCATGCAATGACAGAGTATTCTTATAGTAGTGCATTGCACGTTTCTATAAGTTGCAGTAGTTGGGAAAAGCAGTTGATTAGGATGATTGACAGGCAGTTAACATTTCCTACTGCCACACTTGACTCAAGGCAAATATTATGTTTAAAACAGCATTCATTACAAAGCACGGAGTGCGAACATCAACTGCGCATGCAATGACAGAGTATTCTTATAGTAGTGCATTGCACGTTTCTATAAGTTGCAGTAGTTGGGAAAAGCAGTTGATTAGGATGATTGACAGACAGTTAACATTTCCTACTGCCACACTTGACTCAAGGCAAATATTATGTTTAAAACAGCATTCATTACAAAGCACGGAGTGCGAACATCAACTGCGCATGCAATGACAGAGTATTCTTATAGTAGTGCATTGCACGTTTCTATAAGTTGCAGTAGTTGGGAAAAGCAGTTGATTAGGATGATTGACAGGCAGTTAACATTTCCTACTGCCACACTTGACTCAAGGCAAATATTATGTTTAAAACAGCATTCATTACAAAGCACGGAGTGCGAACATCAACTGCGCATGCAATGACAGAGTATTCTTATAGTAGTGCATTGCACGTTTCTATAAGTTGCAGTAGTTGGGAAAAGCAGTTGATTAGGATGATTGACAGACAGTTAACATTTCCTACTGCCACACTTGACTCAAGGCAAATATTATGTTTAAAACAGCATTCATTACAAAGCACGGAGTGCGAACATCAACTGCGCATGCAATGACAGAGTATTCTTATAGTAGTGCATTGCACGTTTCTATAAGTTGCAGTAGTTGGGAAAAGCAGTTGATTAGGATGATTGACAGGCAGTTAACATTTCCTACTGCCACACTTGACTCAAGGCAAATATTATGTTTAAAACAGCATTCATTACAAAGCACGGAGTGCGAACATCAACTGCGCATGCAATGACAGAGTATTCTTATAGTAGTGCATTGCACGTTTCTATAAGTTGCAGTAGTTGGGAAAAGCAGTTGATTAGGATGATTGACAGGCAGTTAACATTTCCTACTGCCACACTTGACTCAAGGCAAATATTATGTTTAAAACAGCATTCATTACAAAGCACGGAGTGCGAACATCAACTGCGCATGCAATGACAGAGTATTCTTATAGTAGTGCATTGCACGTTTCTATAAGTTGCAGTAGTTGGGAAAAGCAGTTGATTAGGATGATTGACAGGCAGTTAACATTTCCTACTGCCACACTTGACTCAAGGCAAATATTATGTTTAAAACAGCATTCATTACAAAGCACGGAGTGCGAACATCAACTGCGCATGCAATGACAGAGTATTCTTATAGTAGTGCATTGCACGTTTCTATAAGTTGCAGTAGTTGGGAAAAGCAGTTGATTAGGATGATTGACAGGCAGTTAACATTTCCTACGGCCACACTTGACTCAAGGCAAATATTATGTTTAAAACAGCATTCATTACAAAGCACGGAGTGCGAACATCAACTGCGCATGCAATGACAGAGTATTCTTATAGTAGTGCATTGCACGTTTCTATAAGTTGCAGTAGTTGGGAAAAGCAGTTGATTAGGATGATTGACAGGCAGTTAACATTTCCTACTGCCACACTTGACTCAAGGCAAATATTATGTTTAAAACAGCATTCATTACAAAGCACGGAGTGCGAACATCAACTGCGCATGCAATGACAGAGTATTCTTATAGTAGTGCATTGCACGTTTCTATAAGTTGCAGTAGTTGGGAAAAGCAGTTGATTAGGATGATTGACAGGCAGCTAACATTTCCTACTGCCACACTTGACTCAAGGCAAATATTATGTTTAAAACAGCATTCATTACAAAGCACGGAGTGCGAACATCAACTGCGCATGCAATGACAGAGTATTCTTATAGTAGTGCATTGCACGTTTCTATAAGTTGCAGTAGTTGGGAAAAGCAGTTGATTAGGATGATTGACAGGCAGTTAACATTTCCTACTGCCACACTTGACTCAAGGCAAATATTATGTTTAAAACAGCATTCATTACAAAGCACGGAGTGCGAACATCAACTGCGCATGCAATGACAGAGTATTCTTATAGTAGTGCATTGCACGTTTCTATAAGTTGCAGTAGTTGGGAAAAGCAGTTGATTAGGATGATTGACAGGCAGTTAACATTTCCTACTGCCACACTTGACTCAAGGCAAATATTATGTTTAAAACAGCATTCATTACAAAGCACGGAGTGCGAACATCAACTGCGCATGCAATGACAGAGTAGGATGGAGGACTTTGGGAGTTATAGGGAGTAAAAACACATTGAATATTTAACGGTAATGCCCCATGAAATTGTTTCATGATTATACAGACTAAAGCGTCATAGGACGTTCCCCTTGAAAAACGCGGCTTGGGGTAATAGCAGTCATGTGATCTTACACGAATCACACAAATCTAGATCTAACTTAGGTAGTCTTTTAGGCATTTTAGTATTCTACCAAAGCAAGGCATGCGAGCGGGCTATATGGAATTTCATACTGAAAAACTTAGAGGACGGTTTAGTTTCGTCTTGAAGACTGGAACGCGATAACGTGATCAGGCCTCGTTCGCATCGCCTTCTCAATCGCTAGCCATGCTTCGCTTCTCGGTCGGCACCTCAGCCATGCCGCAAGGAAAGCAGCGTCTGTGCACGTGACATTCAACGTGTCGTAATAACCTAGAATGTCAACTGCAAGCGCTTTTGCAAAGTGGCCACTACGCCCTAATTCTTGCTTCCTCTCGCTTTTGCGAATTCGCGAAGTAACCACTACGCATCCGTAAGGCCACACGCGCGCCTGCACACTCGCACCTGATTAATTATGCCCGAGCGTTTAGTAATGGCTGGGCCTTTTAACCACACACCCATTGCGCAATTCACACTTTGTGAGGCATGGAGCGAAATCGCGCTTCTCTCACGCAATAATGCATCCGTTATGGAATCTCCTCGGGCCAAATTTCATTCGTATGGGATTTACAAAAGCATTACAGGCGCCGCTACCTTTCCGAAAGCACCTTTACCTTTCTAAGCCACCTAATGGTGGCACACTGTTTTTCTATTATGTGTATAAAATGCGACCGAATAGTATGATTGCTCACACTCTCATATTTCTAGTGTTCTAAAGCGTATAAAATACAATTCGCCTAAGGAAGATGCCTACAAGTGGCGCCGGACCTTGGAGTTATTGTGTAATACTTAGATGCCGTCATATGTTC
This sequence comes from Rhipicephalus appendiculatus, assembly GCA_030522465.1. Lineage (NCBI taxonomy): Eukaryota > Metazoa > Arthropoda > Arachnida > Ixodida > Ixodidae > Rhipicephalus > Rhipicephalus appendiculatus. Next base: position 79,755 of record JALIZH010013391.1, on the reverse strand, counting down.
CAAGCTGGCGTAAGATTCTACGTTTATCATTCCATTTTTCGGTGGCGTAATTTACCTCCGTATAGGCTACAATTCCAAAACGTAACATTAACATCCCGTAGCAACTCCAAAGAAGAGATATTCGTTGTGTTAGCGATGTCCGATGATTTTTTCCATCCTGCAATACTGTTGTTTAATGCAAACACAATAATTAACGTCTCAGCATTTTAACGCGTGCCGTCTATTACGTCAATCAAATTTTTCAAATCCTAAAAGTGCAAAATTCTTAAGGACGGTGCTAACCCTCAGAGTGTGGCGCCGTGTAACACGAGTATCGGGAAGGCGGATGACGACTTCCCATCGCACAATTTTTTTTTCTGAAACCTGCAGCTACAAGGTACCCGCGCAGTTAAACCAACCACGGAACTGCGCACACGAAGGTACAATACCATCGCACACGCAAGTGCGCGACATCTTTGTCCATGAAAAATTTTGACTACCCGCTTGAATTCTTACTGTTGCGCAATCAATCCTACATGGTTGGAGAAAGAGCAAGACGAGACTTACGATGTCTACGTGATTCGCTGTACCACTGCTTGTATTATGTGCTAGGAATTATCCCATAAATATTTGTGCTTCCCTGTTTGAAACTTGCGTACTTAGCCTGTTTGCATAGCTGTTGAGAACGGGTTCATAAGAACTACTGTCATTTCTTGCAAGTCGCACATGTACCTTTATTACAACTGGTTTTCATTACTTCTTTTATGACAAATTGTTTTGACAGTGTAAACGAATATATTTCTCTCGCGCCTATGTTAGTTAAGCGTATTTTCATGTGCTTTCAATGCGAACACATTTGGGTAGATGTATTTATTTGCAGGGAAAAAGGAGTTTTATGAACCACACTATCATACCAAAAGCTTATTCTGCTTACTGTACAGCCGTCAGCACCTTTAACTCGAACGCTCCGACGTGTGGCCTCGGCTCGCTTGGACTGAGGTCAGCGCCGCCAAGCGTTGAAAATGAAATGCTTGCTGCAGTTAACGATAGATGGACCGCTCGTCGGTTTCACTAGTAAATTTCTGTTTCCAGTCTGCCTGACCGGCGGGTCCGATGCATTCACTTGGCACCCCGTTTTCGCCACGTTTCGCTCGTGGCTACGTTATCGCGCGCGCCCATGGCGTTCGTTGTCGTATACTTATCTCGACAATGAACCATTGCGTGCGACAGCTTACGCACCTTTCGAGTTTGAATTCGCAGCTGCTGCTCAAAAGAAATCACATGTATAAAAAGCAGAGCAAACGTACGTTCATAACACAATGAAATCGTGGTCCAGGGACTTTAAACCCCAGATATTATTACACGCACAAATCTTGCGCTCCAAGACCACATATTCCGTGCAGCGTGAACCGAACAGGAAGGCACACTCTAAATTGCGAGAACAGTTCAATTCACACTGTCTTAAAATTAATGAATCACACCGCATTTCAGATTTATTTATTGTGCACCACCTCATTTGGATTTGCTCAGCTTTCTCGCAAGGAAGAACGCACATTCAACACTTGCCACGTGACGACATAAGAAGCTTAGGCATTACGATACAATGTAATGATGAAGCACAAAAATCACTTGCACGCTATGCTAGTGTAACTGGCCTGTTTCGAGTGGTGCATAAGGGGTGGACCATCTCGCGCGAGAGCGACTCTACTGAACATGTACTGAAGACGGCTTAACACGAACTGATGTCAGTCTCGCATGCTTACGCTGTTCACCCAACAATCCCTTCCTCACCTATTCCCAAACTGCGGCCGAGAGCCGTCCTCTTCTACGAAATAAAGGTTCATTCATTCATTCATTGTGCAACTTTTACAAACGCCACTAACTTGCGTTTGCTCTGCTTTTTATACATGTGGTCTTTTGTGCAGCAGCTGCGAATTCAAACTCGAAAGGTGCGTAAGCTGTCGCACGCAATGGTTCATTGTCAAGATAAGTATATGACAACGAACGCCATGGGCGCGAGCGAAAACGTAGCCAGGAGCGAAACGTGGCGAAAACGGGGTGCCAAGTGAGTGCATTCGACCGGCCGGCCAGGCAGTCTGGAAACAGAAATTTACTAGTGAAACCGACGCGCGCTCCATCTATCGTTAACTGCAGCAAGCCTTTCATTTTCAACGCTTGGCGGCGCTGACCTCAGTCCAAGCGAGCCGAGGCCACGCATCGGAGCGTTCGAGTTAAAGGTGCTGACGGCTGTACGTGTCTACCCGGCTGTGGTTTCCGGGTTGGGGCCTCCTAGCCTCCTCAAGCTATATCCTCCTGAGACCCGAGACATGACGTAGTGAAAACCAGTTATTTTTTTTTAACTAATTGAATTTATCAGCGTACAGAGATAATTCGGATGTCATTTTTTATTTTCTATGACGTTGCGTTGAAAAGTTATCAGATGTGCAATATGTTGTACACTGGCACTAAGTTGTCAAAAAAAGCCGTGAAACATCATCTCTAGACAAACGCTTTTATTGACCCCTCTGGTCTCTATTTCTTGTGAAATGCTTTGAAGCAGTTGCGTCCAGCTGTCAAGCATAGGAATAGGTTACACTTGCAGCACCGGAATTTAGTCCTCTCGCAGCAGCCGGGGTTCCGACACCTGCTTGCGGACTTTTGGTCCACGATCTCTGGCATGTGTGACGCACCCAGTGTGCGCACAGATGGTGAGGCAAGTGGCACAACTGCTGGCTTTCGCAGTGGCAAAGTTTCGCAATCAATTTCAGTTGAGGCAAACCCCTTGTCAGAGGCAAGCAGAAAATGGGCGAGCTCGAGCTTGAAGTCTAGCAGTTGCATGATGTTCTTTCTCTGTGTGCCCAGCTCTCGATGGTCTTGCTTGTAAAGCAGCCAAGAGTTCACGACTCCGACATCCATCATGAAGATGAGGGTCCGAATCGTCCACTTCTTTGTGCGCATGGTAGTGGGGTAGAAGCTCAACATTCTGTCGCAGAGATCAACACCGCCCATGTAAGTGTTGTACTCTGCGACCACTGCGGGTCTCTTGACAGCAACTTTCTTTCGCTCTTGCTTTGAAAATCGTGTGCATTCATCCACAGGCTCCATGCCCACGTGGGTGGAGGCCAACACGATTGGTTTGTTGTCATACCAATTCGTGATGCAGATGTTAAAGACAGTGCTGACACACTGTGACATTGCCCCACGACCTTCCGCACGCATTTCCCGGTCACCTTTGAGTTTGAGCCCTTTTGGGAGACGTGATTTCATAATTGTTTCTGTCCCCCCTGATGTTCTTTTCAGCCAATGACTCAAGAAGATGTGTGCCTGTAAAATATCGGTCGAAATAAAGCGAGCTTCCACACGGCAGAGTCCCTGCAAGCTTCAGCACAACCGCGGCACCAATTCCATGTTGTTTCTTTTGTGCGAGGCTCCCTTTTCCCTGAAAGATCTCAAAATCTAAGACAAGGCCTTCAGGGCTCGCCAAGATAAAGTTCTTCAGGCCTGTCGGGTTGGGCTTTCCAGGAACGAACTGCTTCACTGGGCACTTACCGGTGAATGGTATAATTTGCTCGTCAACGCAGATGTTTGGTGAGCGCGGCAGTGTGAGGCAAGCGTTTCTAATGATCTCAAGAAGAGGACGGACTTTCCATAGCCGATCGGCTTCTTTTTTCTTCATCGGAAACGGCGAGGTCATTGACGACCTTCAGGTTCGATCGGATCAAAAAGAAACGATCTCTGGTTATTTTGTCGGCTACGGCGGCGACACGCGTTCCTTGGCTCCAATACATTCTCGCTCGAGGATAACCCAAGCAGCTCATGAGCAATGTAGCTCCAAGGAATACCTTCATTTCCCCAGGAGATGAGTTCAACGACCGTCCTGTGCGCTGGAGGTAGGAAACTTCTGTCATTTCGTGGAGAAGTTCAAAAGCCTGGTCATCCATGTATCTTTCGTAGTACTGGTTTGCATGCCAGCCATCTCTTTCGTCGGCCGTAGACGATGGTACATCAGGTAAGTCGGGAAGGACAGATGCGTATACTTGCTTCCGAGGCCACCTTTCCCGAGAAGGCATGACTGGGTTGGAAACACCGTCATCGCCGTCGTCGATATCGGTGTCCGAATCGTAATGGCAATCCAGCTCCTCTTCATCTGCAATAAATATAACAATGTGTCTAACCGGACAGAAGTGGGGTGCAGTACAGTTTTAAAGAAGGAAGTCTACGAAATTGTACCTAGCATTCCGTCGTACTGCTTATTCGCTTCTTGACCATCCGGGGAATCTTCCGAGTCTCACAAGTCCAAGTCGGAATTGTCCCCATTTGCCGCAATCCTCTCAAGAATTTCGAGGGCAGAGGCATCGGCGGCATCTAAAGAGATTTTGTCTTACTTATTTACAATAAATATACCCCTAATTTCAATAGAGAGAAAGCGCAAATCAAGATAACGGGTTCTACCAAATGTAGTCACAAAAAGTCAACATTGTCCTGACGTGCAACCTGTTGCACATCGAATTTACAAGTGAAACGAAGAAGAAAACAGAAAAGCGCAGGCAAAACTAACGATAGTGAATGAGACCTTAGTCTTTCATGAGCTCGTAAAACGATATTCAAGAGCATCAGAGCATTTTTAAATACATGAAAACGATTTACCTTGGCGGCGTCGATAGAAAACATCCGTACTGAAAGACGCCATTTTTGTTTGTTAGCATGAGCGCCACCCAGCGCCTACGGTTGCATGAAACACCAATAGATGGCACTACCAGTCTCTACTGTACCTTGTAGACTGTGTTTTGGTTTCATTTTTAGCTCATTTTGTTTACGGAGCGCTGAAATCTGAATGTGCAATACGTTGCACGCAGGGTCTTTAGAGGTTATGCTTTCAGCTGTCTTGACAGGATGGCTTTGAACATTGTGCTTCGTGCATGTAGTAGATAAAACATAACTTGACTAAACCGTGCACACTTTCACTGTAGTTCGTGAGAACAATTACGAATGACGTGCATTACGGCATGAATTTTTTAGATGTTAATGCACGGAAATTGGATAACGTTTCAATACACAAGTCATACTTCAAATTTGAACATCACCTTACAAACGCATGACGTGCTTTTAACTGGCGCCTCAGGGGAGACGAAACTGAGACAAAATCTCATACGTATTCGTTCTCTTTTTTTTTTGCTTTCGAAAGTTTTTTCCACAGACTAGCTACTCAGTTTGCTTCTGGCCATGTCCGAGTACCAACATTTAATATTCTGAAACAGACCACCAACAATGTAAGACATTATGTCACATAATGCACTTAATGAACTTGCCATGAGCATTCACTGGCCAATATTCAAGAAAGCCTCAACATGTACTTCTGTGATATTTCAATGAGAGCGTGAAGCTTTTTCAAATCATGGGTCAAGGGCAGATCAACAAGCATTCAACATGTCGGCGCGCGATATTCAGCAGCTCTCAATATAGATTTCAGCTGCATTCCGACAAACGCGCAATGACTTGCGAATACAACTATTCAACATTGAGCAAAGGGTTTTGAATATTTCCTGAATAAAGTTTGTAGTAAGGGCACCACGCCGTACGCTTCTCCTGCCATGTATCGACTGCATTGTTCGTTTTGCTGTTATTAATGTACTATGAATTACCAATTAGCCCACCAGAATCTGTTCACTTTGCTGTATGGATCAGTACATTACCCTATAAGAAATAATCGAGTAAAAAGAGTGTCTTTTTGCTACACAACTATAATCGTCATCTACCCCGCGTGCTTTCCTGGCGTTATCACCGCCGTCCCGGCACTTCCCGGTCACGAACGCCGCGCGCGTTATCGGCGTGACATAGCATTCTTGATAGGAATGTGCCGAGAGCCGGGTTTTCAAGACAGGAAACGTGAGCGAGCCACATGACGATTATTGTTGTGTAGCAGAAATACTCCCAAAATACTTGACTTTTTTTTTAGAGTGTATAAAATAAAAAAATAATCAGTGCTGCAGTAGAGACAAGTGAGGTGTAGTAAAACTTCGTGAAAATTTTTAAGAAGTAAAGCAACAAAGAAATATACAGATTTTTGTATCGAACTAGATTTTTTTTTCGCTAAGGATTGAAGGAGTGTCGATTGGCTTAGATTAGGCTGCCACTTGATAATTCGCAGCGCTAGGATTGGCGTTGGGGCCAGAACCGATACACCTAATACTTGCGAACCCTTTTCTTGACATTTCATCAATATGTTCCGTACCAAGGGATTGCCGTATACAAAGTATAAACACTGGCCTAAGTAAACCCAGCTACTGCGGCGAGCGAAGCGACCTTCGTTCCCGCCATCACTTCGACATTTGCTGAGCGGAAAGAACACAGCAAGTACAAAGACATAGGCCGCCTGCTGATACCTCTCAAGATAGGGGCGCGTGATCACTCCCGGCCACAAAAAATACGCAGGTCCTGTCAATGCCACGCAGCCCGTCACCCCACTCTCAGGTAAGCGGGAGGAGGGGGGGAGCAGAGGAGGGCTGCGTGGCCTCAGTCAATATCGCGATCATTGAAAATTAACACCAATAATGACCGGGATCTACCTCTCAGAGCTTGGTGATACGGAAAGGGTGTGCCAAGCCACAAAAGTGCCCCTAAAACAGTAAGGCTAGTGTAAGTTGGTAAGTTTGAACTGCATGCGCTGCACTGGAAATGCTCCGCAGTGCTTTTACGACATTAGGCATAGGCGACAATAAACTTCAAGGCAGGCGACCACACATGTATATGAAGAACTCATACAAGGGGACTGTGCGCACTAAGAAAATGGAAAAAAAACAATACAGCTCCAAAATAAGAAGCACGGTGAATTTCAACATGTTTCTATCCTTGTCTTTTCTATGAGTGCACGCTTTATACGTCATGGACAGGCGTCATAGAAGCGGATCATGTACTCTCAGAGCCGAGATATTTTTCATCATCACCAACTGCAGGCTGTGCAGAAGGCCCATGATGCGGCAGTGAGGCTCAGCCTTCCTGTCCCAACATGGGAGCGGCCCGCAGGCTTAACCCTATAAAACGAGGTGAAGATTGTTCTGGACTCTAATTAATCTTACTATCCATCCATCTATCTGTCGTATTTCGCCAACTGCAAATTAACGGCCTTCGGCATTGCCGTTTCTAAGGAGTATTTGTAAAATGAATTCGAATACACGTTCCGCGCTAGTAGACAAGGACGCAAGACATACGACGCCGCAATGCGCGATAATTAACGCATTGTGGTGTCGCCTCTCTTGCGTCCTTGTCTGCTTGCACTGAATGTGTTCTCGATAGGAGGAATGGTTCTCGATAACTTCACTGTAAAGAAACGATGAAAGGCACCTACAAATTTCAAGAGCACTTTCGTAATAGAAGTACAAAATTTCTAAACTCTTTCATGTTCATCACAGATATTTGTGCACCGGTATCAATAAGAGCAGTTACAGGTAAACCATCAACGAGAATTCCAAGAAGGTTGCACCGCTGGTCAGGAGTAATCAGAGGGTTTGCAGTCCGAGTCGTGTATGCAGCGTCACCTCCGGGGGCTGCACCGGCTAGTTTCCCGAGCGACGGACAAAGAGAGACCCAGAGCGGCGGGGTCGGGGCGAGAGAGAGATGACGCTGGGTTGATGGCGAGCGGCTGCTCCGATGTTCTGGAAAAGGCTCTGCATTTGTTTCAGCGTGGAAGGACGGGGCGTAGGGCACACGTTCGGAGCGGGATCCCCAATTGTAGAAGCTTGGTCGAGGTGACGAGGTCCAACGGCTGCGGCAATGGCGGGCTATGTGTTCTATCCTGAGGCACGTGAAACATATGGGTCGATCATCAGGTGTATGCCATTCGGCCGGGTTTTGTCGTGGCGCGAAGGGTGGGGTTCGGAGTAGCGGCCGCAACGACTGGAGGAGCCAAGTTTGGAGTAGCATTGGCATTTTGAAAAGTTGTCGAAATGGCCATATTCGCGATCTCTTGGCGGTCCACGGCCTGTATTATTGAAACAGCAGCGAGGCTATTTCCTGGAGCACTGTCGTTAGACATTACGGGTGCCATAGCCTCGAGTTTCCGACCGACTATCCTGGTGACGTTTTCCGGAGCTGGTGGTTGATGTAGCGTGGGCAAATCTTCGCAAGAGGACGTAGCCGCCGGGTTGGGAAGGCGGTCAAACCGGTGAATGATGCGCCTACTTTTTGCCTGTTCGAAGCGACGACATTCTGCTATTACCGACTCCACAGTAGAGCAATCCTTGCACAGCAGGAAATTGAAGGCGTCATCGGCAATGCTTTTTAGTATGTGTCCGACTTTGTCCTCCTCAGGCATGTCCTTGTCCACCTTGCGGCACAAAGCCAACACGTCCTGGATGTACGCGATGTACGGCTCCGTGGATGTCTGGGCACGAGTTGCGAGCTCTTTCTTTGCAGCCACTTGTCGTCCGATAGGTTTACCAAATAAATCGCGTAATTTCGCATTGCAGACATCCCAACTAGTCAACTCTTCTTCATGCGTCTCGTACCAGAGTTTCTCCGTGTCCCGCAAGTAGAAGAGGATGTTCGCCAGCATCATCGTCGGGTCCCAGTGGTTGCTGCTGCTGACGCGCTCGTACAGAACTAGCCAGTCGTCGACTTCGATGCCACTTGTGCCGTTGAAGGGGCCAGGGTCACGGGGCTGCACCACAACAATTGGCTGTGGGCCTGGCGGATCTTGTTCACATGGGGTAGCTTGGTGAGTCATAGTGGTAGCAGCAACGCGCCGTCCGCTGCGAAGATCCAGCTCCTGGGGCTGTATAGCGAGTCGTACCCCGCACCTGCACCAAAGATGTTACGGGAAAGAAACTATAAACTCAGGATATATTTGCGAGCACAAGCCTACTACGCTGCTGCAGTCCAAGCGCGTTCCGCTCAGCACTTCGTCGTCGTCATTGTAAACCATCTTCTGAGCCCGTGAGAATATGTTATCACAGTAAAGTTATCATTAGGTTTAATTCATGCTAGAAGTGCAATACTATGAAGAAGTGACGCCAAAATATACGTAACTTCACAATTGAACCGCAGTGAAGTACAATAAGGTGAACACAAGTAGACATTGCAAGTGGTAAAATAAAAATGCATGTACATAAACACTCAAAAAAGAAACGCTTCATCCTGGATCGAAGAGTAATCTCACATTGTTTTTCGTATAATATACAGATGTGCTTATTTGTGATAAGTCCGTTATAGAGGAAAAACTTTTGCATATGTCTACTATTTGATGGTCAAGTGAATGTGTGCCATAATTTGTCCTAGATCGAGTTGAAACAACTGACGTCCTTCATAAGTTATATTCAACGTCAAGAGTGAAGTACATATTGCTGAATGAAGAAGTCTTGTTGTATACGGTTATAGATAAGTACCATCACTGTGAGTTTGTAGCATTCAGTGAAGCACAATGCATGAAAAAAAACACAAAAATTGCTAGCGCTATCTGACCTTTTTTGTTGATAGGTTCAATGCTCTTTTGTTGAATGGTGATCAATTGTTGCGCATCAGTCTTTTTACATGTGCCCCAAACTAAGTTGCAGTGCATGAGGTGCAAATGAACAAGAGAAAGGTATAGCTGCTTTGCCACCGAATATGGAAGAAAATGGTTGATGCAGCTTAGAACACTCATGGATTGAGCCATTTTTCTTTTTAGATGACTGGCGTGATCAGACAAGCTCAAGTCATTGCGGAAGTGTACGACCAGAAGCTTGCAACTGCAATGACATGTTATTTCTGAATGACAAAGATAGCGTTTGGAGGTGTGGTTTATTCCGTCATTTTGAGCATGAAATACAATGCAATTACTTTTATAACGTTTAAAATCCATTAATTTACTCTCAACCATCCCTCTAATTTTTCAAGCCAGCTATTCGGTCTCTGCTCAAGTTATTTTAGGTTGGAGTCAGAAAAAAAGATGTTAGTGCCGTCTGCGTGTTGGATAATGTTCGCAGATGATGGAATGTTTGCAGTATCATTAATATAATTCGTGAATAGGAGAGGTCCTAATAGTGATCCCTGAGGTAAACCGTATTTTATTGTTCCGTAGTTAGAGCGAGTGTCATTATGTACCCTTGTGTATTGTCGTCCAGTCAAGTAGCTTTCCATAAGGTTTTTTGGCAATGCCACGAATTCCGTAACTGACTGTTCTCTTGGGGATTACTGGTAAACTACCCATCATGATCTAAGATTGACTGCTATTTCATAATGACCTTCTTACTTCAATCTCATGGTGGAAACATGCGATGACTAGCTGCCCTATGTAGACAGAGTAATCGCTATACCTTTGCGACTTCTACCCTTGTTACACAGGCAAGTTCGCCGCAATTACGACCAACCACGGTTAACCGCGTGGAACCACGGTTAGCGCCAACCACGGTTCGCCGATGTTACACAGCGCGAAAGCATCCTCAGTTAAGGCGGTAACACCACCTGGCGTACAACAAACTAACTGACGTACTAATCAGCAGATCGCCGTTCTGTACAGAATTACGTGACTTATTTCTTGCACAATGTTCTTCAAACGTACAATTTAGCGAATATATGCATCTTTTACGGCAAAACCTCACTGCTTTGGCGTGAACTGGTTTACCTCAGGCGGCAGTTAGGCGTTCAACTCAGCTGTTATTGCCGCATAGACCTTTGCATTGCGTGACGTGCTCTGCAGATCACGCAAATCATTTCCCCGTAGCCTTATCAAGCTTTCCGTATTCACGCCGTCCAGTTCACCCGTTTTTCACGCACGCTCGCCGGCATGTACTCATCGTTCATGGGCACCGCTATTTCCTCGGTTAACTGCCTAACCGAGGTTGCCAAGCTCGGTTTCCTGCAACCGCAGTTAGCGGCATAACCGTGGTGTCGCGTACCGTGTAACATAAGCGAACCACTGTTAACGTAACCGCGGTTAGGTTAACCGCGGTTTAAGCTGCCTGTGTAACAAGGGTTTTCCAGTGTCTCGCTACCTATCGCAATACATTTACTCTTATGAGACTGTTCGACATTATTTTATTTTTCTGCATAAAATTTTCAGACAAACCGTCACGTTTTCCCAGTCCAACGCAGTTTTTATTCATTGCAACTCGCCCCCCTGAGTTACTCTGCAAGGCAATTTTCCTGAGCGGTTTACAAGTTACTAACGTACTCTCCAGTAACTTTTATCAATAACTGTTTCCAACCCAGGGTTCTGGAAAGGTCGTGTAAGCTCACGGCGAATGACATTTGAGAGATCGTATCTCCCGGCCTTACCCCCCTTGCTTATTGGAATCTTATCGACATATTTACGGAGGACTACGGTGGCTCTGGAGCCGTTGTTGCTTCCTTCCTCAGGTAGTCTCAGTTTACACTTGTTTCTATGACCCAAGCACCTTATTCCCTTCCGCAGAGTCATCGGCCTCGGCAGATGCGTTTGCGTATCACGTATTAAAATTGACGGCAACAGCCAGAACGTAAATGACGTAGGGAAATCGGAGTTCACCCATCCTGACTGTAAGGAAATAAGTCATTCAACCTATAGACGTCCAATCCTATCGGAACAAAAAACAGCGTTTCCAGTGTTTCCCAGAGCGTTTCAGTGCACTTGGTGACGCTGGAAACGGTGTACAGTGTGTCCCAGTGTACAGCGTGTCCATTGCCGCCCAACGCGCTGAAAAACACTGGGAATACTGTACAGTGTGCCCCAGTGTCTTGCAACACGCTGAGAGGCACTGGTCACGCTGTACAGTGTTGCCCACACACTGGGAACATTGGTGGCACATTGGAAGAAACTGGGTGCGCTGGGTGGACTTCCTATAAGACTTAATATTGGATCGCGAGATGTCAAGCGTAAAATTTAGAAGCATAAAAAAGAAAGCATAAAAAAGCTCGTTATGTCCACCTCTTGTCCTCTTCTTATCCTGTTGGTTGCGCTGCTCTATATAATATGGAACGATACCAACTAGCCCAGCTGTCGACCTTGATGAAATTTAGCGAATATTTTCAAATTATTATTATATTCCCTGGGCTACACATATCTAGCTTTAGTTTTAGTTAGGCGACGGATGTGCGTGTACGCTAAAGCAATCATCTGTCGAGCGAGCGTGCGAGCGCTTTCTCTGAAGCATCGAAATAACTGATCATTCGCAACGCAGTATGATAGAAGTATTAGTCTGATAATCAAGATCAAGCTACTCTTGTAGTCAGTCCTTGCGTGGGCTCGTACCGCAGAAATCCTCACGTCACCGGGAGCAGTTAGGCGCTGCAACGCCCCATCTCGGCCTTTTCAGCTTCTGATTTGTGTAGTCGAAGGTGCATATATCACCACGCTTGGGTCAGCTATGATCGAAACTACATTTTAACGGTTATTAAATTCTTCGTAATTGAATATCGATGATCTTCACAGCGACCGTAGCGCACGAAGTAGAGCCCTAAGCCTAATGGTATGTTCGGCTAGGTTGACCTACGGCGACTGTAGTACGCGGAACGTAAACAAGGAGGACAGAAAATATTTCCAGACGGGTCACAAAAACTAAAGTGTTCAGTAAGCAATTCAGATGTGAGATGTTGTCTACATTGGTGTCAACAACCGCTTAGCAGGTCAGTGCGACTATCGCAACACATCTGCGGTTACGCTAAGTTTTACGGCAAAACGTGCAAGATAGACGTTCTGATCGTAGGCAGCACATAACAAACAAACTAACAATCTTCTGTTAGATTGTCGCGAGCACGAAGAAAGTAAAATCTGTGGTTCTAAACGAAAAAATAAAAAAATATTGGCTAGCGGAATCAGTTAGTAGATGCAGAAAAACAATGTTGGACGTCGCTTTCCAAGTGTGGTGTAGCGGTAACGTGTCGGACACAGAATGTGTAGTGTGTCGATCTAGTGGGTCCGACACCGCGCGTAGCCTTTTTTTTTTTTTTTTTTTGAAGGTTTTTTTTTTTCACTTCGTCACAGTGCTTGTGTTTCAGCCTTAATTACGACACGGCCATGACCAACATTTTTAAAAACAATTTAAAATCCCGATTTCGGCCCATAATGGCTGTCCCAGTGTGCAGTGCGCCAGCGTTCAGCGTGCCTCGTGCAGCGTGCCAGCGTCCCAGTATCCAGCGCCACACTGGTCCAGTAATCAGGTATGGCGCTGGGACAGCGCCACAGGGTTTTTCAATAAGGAAGCTGGTATATCAAGAACTATTGAATTGATATGAAAAATGAAAAACATCGAATTGCAATTTACAATTTTATCGATGAAGTTGAACACCATGTAGAATGCAGAATCTAATATCATTTTGCAATATGTTTGTATTTTACACGTTTGCATATATAACACGTCTGCATATCCCAGCACGCCTTTACAGCAAGCTTGCCGCAACAGGGCACTCTCGTCGGCCGCCATGGAACGTCGGCAGCGCGAAAGGTGTCCAAAGGGAACGGCAAGCTAACAGCAAACTTCACCGGAGCTGCAATTATGCGACACGTAATAACCTTGCACACTCGCTGCACTGAAGCCAAGGGAGTCGACGATCATGTACTTCGAAAACAATATGGAGCGAACTCAGAAATGCGGACTCTCTAAAGGGTAAATTGGAGAGTTGGCGGGTTTCTACGGCTTCATGATGTGAAACAGCAGATATGATAAGAAACAAGCTGAAAAGGAAACAGCGCAGGAGCTGACTTGCACCTAAGTCTAATCACACACGATCGTAAAATATGTACTGCGGCACAAAAAAAAGAAAAAAAAAACAGCAAAAAAGTTATGCGATACACAATACACTTGGTTACATGGCTCTCACCATCTCAATACGCGTATTTGCACCCCTGGACACGTCACACACAGTTAACCTGGAGCAGAAAAACTTTTCTTACGGCCTCAAGAAAGTCGTTTGTCGTTATGGGGTGCAAATCATTTTTTATACTCATGGTAAGCTGCTATTGATATGTCCTGCCCTGGAAAAGCGGACCGAAAGTTTTGATAATGAGTCAGCTAAGGGGTGCAATGAGAACCATGTTCATAAGTAGGTAAGTTGTCGGACTAATGTCGTATACTATTTTCCGCATATTTGAATAGCGCAAAAAGACACAGGGACACATGCGACTAAGACGATAAGGCGATCGTCTTACTCGCCTGTGTCCCTGTGTCTTTTTGCGCTATTCAAATATGCATTCATACTAACTAGCTCGGCTTTCCGTGCTGCTATTTTCCGATTCTTTCCGGACGAGTATACATAAGTCAGATGGGACAGTGCGCCGATGTTACGCTGAGGGAGCACGCCGTCTCGGTAAACAAGAATGATTATGCGCATGTGTGTGCGCATTGTCGTCAACGCAACGTGTCGCCGAATTTCACTGAAAGAGATATTCTGTGCTAGCATACAAATCTGAATACGAGATGGGTTGTTCAGGCAGCACAGACTGCATGAAAACGAATGGTCTGCAACAGCCAGACTTGGAATGTGCCACCTAAGCGGGAAATGACACATCTTTATGGCACATTGGTATGATGGGAGCAAAGTAATCAGGGGTAGTGCGTATCGAATTCTTCTCGGTTTTTTTTTGTTCGCGCACCTGCTGTTCTGTTCGCTCTTGCCATCTTTTTTTTTTCTTTTACCCTTAACCTTAGTGTAGGTGTCGCAGCTGTACTCGCTCGGCGAGGCTCCGAGCGAGAAAAAGCTGCGACGCCTCTCTGCAGTGGATCCTGTGGCGTGTTGTCACGCCAGCCACACTGATCTATTGGAGCTCTTATTGATGTTTTCGGAGAATGCCGCTTTCGATTATCGATCGCATCGTGATGTACGGGACTAATTGGCTGGAAACACAGTCGCTAAGAAACGCCACCCTCATCTTAAAGCGATAGCTTGAACGTCTGGATGTCGCATATGCGGACAAAGGCATGACGCGGCATGGTAAGACGGGACTGACGATGACAAAGCAACTGAGGACGCGCAAAAAAAATTATTTTACTTCTCCTGGACAGCAACCCAGCCAACAGACGGCGAGCTATATGGCGACTACACGCTGACGATAATGGCACGCAAAAATAAAAGGCACAGTTTCGCGCCAACGGCGAAGCAATGAATACGATAGCTGCAAATCGGACTGCAACGCGCTGAACGGCAGGCAGCTTGAAAGTTCCAGCGTTCTACTCAAACACTAAGAACGCATGAAAAGAACACACAAGAGACGACCGCGAACTAACAACTATCACAGCCCGACACATAAAGGACGCTCGGCCCGTATGCTTATATATAGGTGCACGTTAAAGAAAACCACGTGGTCCAAATTTCCGAAGCCCTCCACAACGGCGTCTCTAATAATCATATCGTGGTTTTGGGACTGAAAACTCCTACAGTTATAATATTATTACTCCTAAAGGGCGCTGCTCAAACAAAAAGAAGGACGCACGAAACGAACGTAGAATTATACAAAGCACCAGCGCGAATTAACAACTGTCATTGTTACTTGTTTGTGTTTGGCCAGCGCGCTCCTTTCGCAAAGGTGCCGCTGCAGCTAGCGAAGTGACGTTCACGCGCTCTGTAAATTCAGCTCTGCGGCGAAAGCACACCTCTGGTGCTTTCGCCGCAGAGTTTCGCACACCTCTGACAAACCGCCCCCCTTCACGAGATAAGCGCGCGCACACGGGCGACCACGTCATGTAGGGCAAAGTACTGCTGCTAGAGGTAGCAGGCGCTCGCGCATCACAACAAGCGGTGCGACGGCCTTTATAGCGTGCCAGAGTTGTCAGTTCCGCTTATAATAAGTGGAATTGGGCTTCCTTTTTCGCCGAGTCGCTTGTAGAACTTTCCAGCCGCTTGTCGCGTATTTTCAGGCTCGTTTGCATTCTTCCAGCAAATATAGTTATTTTTGTTATCATCACGTTCACCAACGCGTGTTTGCCGTTCACTAATAGCATGTTCGTCGATGACTTTGAGTAGTTGAGTTTACAGGCGTGCGCAGGGTTCCCAATCAAGGGGGTGAAGTTTCAGGCCAGCGCCCCCCTCGTCCTACACTCTAAAATATGATCGAGTAAAAATGGTGTCTGTTTTGTCCCACAACAATAATCGTCATCCAGCTTGCTTGCGCTTCCTTTCTTGAGAAGTCGGCGTTGGCCACTTTCCTATCAAGAATGCTATGTGACGCTGACAATGCGCATGTCGTTCGTGACCTGAAAGTGCCGGGCGCGCGGCGATAATGCAAGGAAACGAACGCAAGATAGAGGACGATTATTTTTCTGGGACAAAAAGACACCATTTTTACTCGATAATTCAATAGAGTGTATAAAGACAATGTATGAGGCAGATTTTCCACCCCCCCCCTACCCCCCCTCCCCCCGTGCGCACGCCTGTGATTTAGTGCTGCAGTCAAACATACTTAGGGAGAATCAACAAGTAACGTTTATCCTGCGCTGACAAACGTGCCTTCGACGGAATGGAAGCTGCCCTGGAGACCATGTTAAAAAAGTAGCTACGTGCTTTCGTGCGTAGATGCGCATATTTTCCCTGTACAAATCAATTAGGTGATTTTTAAGGTGTCGGTGTTTTAGTAACATTTTTTAATCATAATTAAAAATATTTCGAAGAATGGAAAGCTTTATTATGTTTCCACTTCTTTTGGGCTTCTTTGGTGATAAGCATTCGTTTGTTTGCAAGGTAGCATCTTGAAACCACTGTAGCGCACCCTTCTAAGATCACTGAAACGGGAAAAGTACCGCGAGTGTCCGGCCCGCCGCCATATTTGGTCCAGCGCGGCTGAGGCTGCGGCGGAATGGCGTTTATTTTACGCGGAGTAAGCCATGTTTTACCCATCTCGTGCACTTTTTCAGCCCTAAATCAAGCATAGCGTTGTTATTTAACTGATTAGGAAACAAATAGCGACATATTTCTACTGCCTACGCGCACACGCAGGCGTACTACCGCGATAAAGAAATGCTTACTGCGCGGCAATTACGCCCTCGACTATAGGCATTTAATAAATGCGAAGAATTTCAAAGCAAACTTCTGTGACCTTGAACATATCTATCTATCTATCTATCTATCTATCTATCTATCTATCTATCTATCTATCTATCTATCTATCTATCTATCTATCTATCTAGCCGCCTATGACTTCGACCCTCCTGGCCGTTTCGTTAATTGGATGTTGCCCAAATTGGTATGACATAACATGGCTGTATGATGAATATAAATTTTAGGTCATAACATAAAAATAATGTCATGCATGTCGTGAACCGCATGATTAACACGCCACCATCTTAGGGCTTCTGAGGGTGCCTCGTTAACTTAATATACACCACAATTGGTACGGCGTGACAAGAGTGTACACAAATATAAGTGTCTGGTCCTAACATGCAAATCATGACACTCGTGTCATGTGCTACATGATTTACTTAACATGGCTTCAGGGTGCTCGCGGCCATTTATTCAAGTGGATTTCTACCAAAATTGCTATGACGAGACATATCTGTATGATTTACGTAAATCACTAGTAGTAGCATAAAAATCATGATATGCCCGACATGTACAGCATTATTTGCTAATTGCCACGCTCATGGTGTCTTCGCGATCGGTTTGCTAGCTAGATATATAACAAGAGTAATAATATCTGGGGTTTAACGTCCCAAAACCACGATATGATTATGAGAGACGCCGTAGTGGAGGGCTCCGGAAATTTCGACCATCTGGTGTTCTTTAACGTGCACTGACATCGCACAGTACACGGGCCTCTACCATTTCGCCGCCATCGAAATGCGACCGCCGCGGCCGGGATCGAACCCGCGACCTTCGGGTATACCAAGAGTGGTATTGCGTGACTTGACCATAACAAACACAAATGACAAGTGCTAACATGACAATCATGACGCGACCTATTTGACCTTAATAAAGTTCTTTCATCCATCCATCAATCCATGTCATGCACGGCATGATTTACATGCCACGCTCATGGTAGACTCGCGGCCGGTTCGCTAGATTGGTATACACCATAATTACTGCAGGATGAACATGAATTACAGGTGGCAACGTGAGAATCGTGACATGCATTTTACGTACAGCATGATTTACATAGGCTCATGGTGCGCTCGCCGCCGGTTCACTGGCTTGATTTGCACTAAGGTTGGTATTGCTGGACGTGACTGTACGAGGAACCTAAATGACGCGTGGTAACGTGAAAGTAATGGCATGCATGTCATGGTCTTCATGTTAACATCTCTCATTTTATTCTTCATACAGTCACGTCACAAAATACCCATTTTGGCGTATATCAAGCTTGCGAACCGGCTGCGATTGCACCATGAGCATGACATGTGAATCATGGCTTCCATGACGTACATGTTATTATTTTCATGTTGCCACTAGTCGTTGGTCTTCCTCGGTGGACCATTGGCTAGGGTGCTCGGCTGCTGACCCGAAGGTTGCGGTTTCGATCCCGGCCGCGGCGGGATCGAAACCGCAAAGTTATCTCCTTAATCGGAAATAACTGTGGTTTTCACTAGCGGTACTGTGGTTTTCCCTAGCGGCTCTTGCTATAACACCGAGTAATCAAAATGTTCCTTAGCAATTTCTCGGCCCCGACGGTCGCATTTCGATGGAGGCGAAATGGTAGAGGCCCGTGTACGGTGCGATGTCAGTGCACGTTAAAGAACACCAGATGGTCAAAATTTCCGGAGCCCTCCACTACGGCGTCCCTCATAATCATATCGTGCTTTTGGGACGTAGAACCCTACATAATATTGCTAGTGGTTGATGTTCTTCATACAGTCACGTCGCGCAATAGCAATCTTGCTGCATATCAAGCCAATGAACCGGCGGCGAGCGTACCGTGAGCGTGGCATGTAAATAACGCTGTACATAAAATAGATATCATGATTGTCGTGCTACCATCTGTCATTCATGTTCGTCATGCAGTCACCTCCCGCAATACCAATTTTGGTGTATATCACGCTGGCGAACCGGCCATGAGCCCACCATGAGCGTGGCATTTTAATCATGCCGTACATCAATAAAACGTGATAGCGAAATCGGGTCCCGTTCGCATCCCCTTCTGAATCGCTAGCGGAGCATCGCTTTTGATGTTCATGGTGCCGCACAGAAAGGAACGTGTGTGCACGTAACTTGGCCGTTTTAAACTACCCTAGAAGACCTACTGCAAGCGGAGTTGTGGAAGTCCCACTACGCCATTATTATTCCTTTGAGAATTGATGCAGGACCCACTACGCGTAGGTAAGGCAATACGCGCTCCCGCACAGCTGCACACTTGGTGGATGTCTCGGAGCGCAGCTCTTAAGTGCCCTGTTCCTGCGTTGAGCCACAACGCCATCGCCGTTGCCGTCGGTGGCGTACACGATACACACGGAAAAATAAATGAAAAAAATAACCGTACCGATTGCGATTTGAACCCCGTCCCTATGTATGACAGTCGAGTATTCAATCACAAAGCCACGCTGGTGCTTGAAACTGATTTCCAAAAATACCCTATAGAGTCGTCATGTCGGGCAAGGAATCACGCTAACCTATGTGATGTAGCATGGCAGAAGAGTAAAATGACAAGCAGTCATCACACAATGCTAACTTCGCAACGAGTGTGTGGTTAAATGCTTCCCACCCGCTGCATTGTGCTCCGCCACAATTCTTCACCTTCATCAGCCACATGCAGCAACACCAAAGTGCACATAATGCCTTACAGATGTCAGCAGGAACCTTACTTATCCGCAGAAAGACGAATAATGACGAAGTGGGTGCTTTCCTACATCACAAAATTATGATTTATGGCGTAGTCAATACATTGCATCAAGCAAAAACTTCAAGCACAGTTGACCTTGGCCAAAGACGAAGCTTCAGTCAGAATTCGCCCTAGGCAGTATCGTAATTGTCGGTGATTTTTTTTGTTGATAATGACGATTAATTACGGCCATGCGCTTCGTAACTAGCGGGTCTTTAAAACTACCACCCGTAGCACAATTCACATGTTTTGACACCTCGTGCGATTATACGCTTCCCACAAGCACTATGCAAGCGTTAAGGAAACTCGACGCTCTAGATGATATTTGTTTAGGTTTTTTTCCGAAGCAGTTTCAAGCACTGGCGTCGCTCTGAGCAGAATACATCCTTGCTTCACAGAAATCCCGTGTTTGATTCCCAATCGAACCGCAAATTTTTACTATTTATTTCCATCTATTTCGATATCTATTTCAAGTTTTCGTCACAGACAACGCTGATTTTTTTTCACAACTACCGGCGCCAACACTCCAAAGGAATTTCTCCAAAGGCAACTATTTAGCCCTATCATGATAAAACTTTCGAAGTATGATTCTAGCTACCATCTAACGCATCAAAAGCGGGCTGTTCCTACTGATGCGTCTTCTGCTGATGATGATGACATAGATATATTGATCTCAGAACCAAGACAATCTTAGTGCGCACTTCCGTGCAGTTAACCTAAGTGGTTTAAGCCGTGAAGAGACGCGTGTTACTGGTTGTCACGTAGTAAACATGAGGCCAATGACGCACAGAAAAGCGCTGCGATCGTGAGAGTAAGAATACGCGTCATTCGAGATTTGTCCAATCCGCTGAAGCTTCTATATGAAGAAAGAGCCATCGAATTTTTGCCGCAATCAAAAGAAGTATAGCTATTTCCGGCTCCCCTATGAAGCTTACGTTCTGCAGATTATCAGGACGTATGGTTTACTTTTGCTATAGACTTTCAGGTTATACGTCAGGTTAGGCAATGAAATCGGCGTAATTAAGCGTATCGGGCTTGCTTTATGTATGCGCCTCACATCGCCAATACTGGAGTCTGCTTGTAACATTGAAGGTACCAAGAATGTCGTACAAAAGAAAATGCTTTCTTGGGCTAACATCACCAGAGAAAATGAAACAGAAATCACGATGTAACATGGGCGGTGAGCATGGTCAGTGATGTTCCAATAATCTTATCGTCGGGGGGAGTGATCGATCATTCCAGCACTCTCGCTGGTGCTCGGTTTAGTTCTAGAATAAACTAGACTACTCGTGTTTTGCGCGCAACCCTTACAGAGAGTGCAATCCATTCGAGAACTTTCCGAAACATTGCGGCGCGTTCCATGCCGAGCGGTGGTTACATCTATTTTGACATGACTGTATGATGAACATATATTATAGGTCATAACATCAAAATCATGACATGCATGTCGTGAACTGCATGATTTACGCGCCACTGTCCTAGTGCTCCTCAGGATGCTTCGTTTGACATACAATACAGTTGGTACGGCGTGACAAGAGTGTACACAAATATGTGTCTGGTCCTAACATGCAAATCATGAGATGCGTGTCATATGCAGCATGATTTACCTAACATGGCTTCGGGGTGCTCGCGCCCATTTATTGAAATGGATTTATAGCAAAATTGCTATGACGTGACATATCTGTATGACTTACGTAAATGACAGGTAGTAACATGAAAATCATGATATGCCTGACATGTACAGCATGATTTACTAATTGCCACGCTCATGGTGGGCTCGCGGCCGGTTCGCGAGATTGATATGCACCAGAATTGCTATGGCGCGAGGTTACTGCAGGATGAACATGAATAATTGGTGACAACATGAGAATCGTGATATGAATTTTCTGTAGATCATGATTTGCATGTCATGCTCGTGGCGCGCTGGCCGCCGGTTCACATGCTTGATATGCACTCAAATGGGCATCGCTCGACGTGAGCGTATGAGGAACCTAAATGGCGCGTGTTAACGTCAAAATAATGACATGCATGTCATGGTCTTCATGTTAACATCTCTCATTTGTATTCTTCATACAGTCACGTCACAAAATGCCAATTTTGGCGTATATCAAGCTTGCGAACCGGCTGCAATTGCACCATCAGCATGACATTTAAATCATGGCTTCCATGACGTCCATGTTATTATTTTCATGGTACCATTAGTAGTTGGTCCGCCTCGGTGGATCAGAGACGAGGGCGCTCGGCTGCTGACGCGAAGGTCGCGGGTTTGCTCCCAGCCGGGCCGGTCGCATTTCGATGGAGGCGAAATGATAGAGGCCCCTGTACTGTGCGATGTCAGTGCACGTGCAAGAACACCAGATGGCCAAAATTTCCGGAGTCCTCCACTACAGCGTCCATCATAATCATATCGTGGTTTTGGGACGTAAAACCCTACATATTATTACTATTCGTTGATGTTCGTCATACAGCCCCGTCGCGCAATAACAATCTTGGTGCATATCAAGCCAATGAACCGGCGGCGAGCGTACCATGAGCGTGGCATGTAAATCACGCTGTACATAAAATAGATATCATGATTGTCGTGCTACCATCTGTCATTCATGTTCGTCGTGCAGTCACCTCCCGCAATACCAATTTCGGTGTATCTCACGCTGGCGAACCGGCCACGATCCCACCGTGGGCGTGGCATGTTAATCATGCCGTACATAAAAAAACGTGATCGCAAAATCGGGTCCCGTTCGCACCCCTTCTGAATCGCTAGCAGAGCATCGCTTTTGATGTTCATGGTGCCGCACAGAAAGGAACGTGTGAGCACGTAACTTGGCCGTTTTAAACTACCCTAGAAGACCTACTGCAAGCGCAGTTGTGAAAGTCTCACTACGCCATTATTTTTCCTTTAAGAACTGATGCAGGACCAACTACGCGTAGGTAAGGCAATACGCGCTCCCGCACAGCTGCACACTTGGTTGATGTCTCGGAGCGCAGCTCTTAGGCGCCTGTTCCTGCGTTGAGCCACAACGCCATCGCCGTTGCCGTCGGTGGCGTACCCGATACACACGTAAAAATAAATGAGAAAATAACCGTACCGAATGCGATTTGAGCCCCGTCCCTATGTATGACAGTCGAGTATTCAATCACAAAGCCACGCTGGTGCTTGAAACTGATTTCCAAAAATACCCTACACAGTCGTCATGTCGGGCAAGGAATCACGCTAACCTATGTGATGTAGCATGGAAGAAGAGTAAAATGACAAACAGTCATCACACAATGCTAACTTCGCAACGAGTGTGTGGTTAAATGCTTCCCACCCACTGCATTGTGCTCAGCCACAATTCTTCATCTTCATCAGCCACATGCAGCAACACAAAGTGCACATAATGCCTTACAGATGTCAGCAGGAACCTTACTTATCCGCAGAAAGACGAAAAATGACGAAGTGGGTGCTTTCCTACTTCACAAAATTATGATTTATGGCGTAGTCAATACATTGCATCAAGCAAAAACTTCAAGCACAGTTGAACTTGGCCAAAGACGAAGCTTCAGTCAGAATTCGCCCTCCTAGGCAGTATCGTTATTGTCGGTGAATTTTTTTTGTTGATAATGACGATTAATTACGCCCATGCGCTTCGTAACTAGCGGGTCTTTAAAACTACCACCCGTAGCACAATTCACATGTTTTGACACCTCGTGCGATTATACGCTTCTCACAAGCACTATGCAAGCGTTAAGGAAACTCGACGCTCTAGATGATATTTGTTTAGGTTTTTTTCCGAAGCAGTTTCAAGCACTGGCGTCGCTCTGAGCAGAATACATCCTTGCTTCACAGAAATCCCGTGTTTGATTCCCAATCGAACCGCAAATTTTTACTATTTTTTTCCATCTATTTCGATATCTAGTTCAAGTTTTCGTCACAGACAACGCTGATTTTTTGTTACAACTACCGGCGCCAACACTCCAAAGGAATTTCTCCAAAGGCAACTATTTAGCCCTATCATGCTAAAACTTTCGAAGTATGGTTCTAGCTACCATCTAACGCATCAAGAGCGGGCTGTTCCTACTGATGCGTCTTCTGCTGATGATGATGACGTAGCAGTGCTTTTGTCTGGGCAAGTTGGTGCGACATTTGCGAAAAATAAAACAGCACGAAAGACGGGACGAAAGACACAGTACGACAGGACCAGTGCTGAACTACCAACTGAGATTTATTTGAAGAACCAGCCTTTTTATAGTGTCACATGTCACCACCATGAGGACGTCACATCCACAACCAGTAATAGCAACAATCAGAATGCTATCTTTTAACAACCTGAACCGACGTACAGATATAACAAAACCAGGCCCGCTCAGAGATTATAGAGACGCGCATCATAACTGTCATTTCAAACTAAAAACCATTATCACAGTTTTACGTGTTGGAGCACACATCCAGCTCTCGTGAGAACACGAACTGCGCATGCTCTTTCTAAACTGCTCAGAAATCAAAGTAATTATGGCGACTAAAACTTGGCAGCTGATTAAGAAGATGAACCGGCAGCAAAACCTTAAGAACGAAGGTGCTCTGTCAAGAGATGATGAATAATGAAACCAGCCCTGTCAAATTAAAACCTGAATTGGAGGTTATTTATACATGGCCTTCCAAGAACGCCATCTTGTCTTTGGACAAAAATATTGAAGGTTCACTAACACATTCATCACCAGCTTTGTTGATGAGAAACGCCTCATTATTTCCCTCTCCAATTTGTCGTTCGCTCTTTTTAAAAACCTACTCTTCTGAAACTCAGGTGCGCAACCACACCTGCGGCAGTGGTCTGCCAGGTGCCCTCCCGATTTGTTTTGCACGTTCAACCTGTGCTCTCTTGCTCTATCATTAAAACATCGGCCCGTTTGGCCGATGTATTTCCGTCCGCAACTGAGCGGAATTTCGTACACGACCTGAGACCGGCAGTCAGTGAACTTGTTCCTGTGCTTCTTCTCACACAACTCGGGCGCCCTGTCTACTAGGGAGCAAATTTTAGACAACTTCTGAGGGGCAGAGAAAACAACATTGACTCCGTATCTTGATGCTACTTTTTTTATGTTGTGTGATACTCTATGTAAGTACGGAATAGCCTGTACTCTCTTCTTTTCCTTCTTGTTGCGCCTTCCCTGAGGGTGTTTTATTGTCTTCAGCAACTGCTCACACACGGAAGTGATTATTGATGCCGGGTATCCTGAACGCACAAGACGCGCGATTTGAGAGGAAAACCCTGATTGCACAAAGTGGGTACAAGACTTTTTTAACGAAGCGCCAAGACAGGTGACGGCGATCCCTCTCTTGATGGTTTTTGAGTGGGCACTGTCGTACGGTAGAAACCCTTTTGCAGAGCGCGGATTGTAAATCCAGCAGACACGAGCTTCTTGAAAATGGAGGCGTAAATCTAGGAACTGGATGACGTCATCCTCAGGCTTCTCAAAAGTAAAACGTAGCCCACTGCCATACAACTTAAAAGTGTTGATGACACCATCAATACAATCGTCAAGAGCAGAATTAGGAACACCTTTCAGTACAACTAAAAAATCGTCCGCATACCTAAATATTTTCCTTACTCTTGAGTCGGAAAGGTTAGCCTGAACATCGTGATCTATACCTGACAGAAATATGTTGCACAATATGGGTGCTACGGGAGACCCAATGCATATACCGCTTCTTTGAACGTAATGCTTGTTCTCAAAATTTACAACAGTCGACTGAAGATAGAATTCCAACAAGGTCATGAAATTCTCACTAGAAATGCCCGAGCTATTTTGAAATTCCACTTCCCCCCCCTCTTCAATTTTTTGTTCTAACCGCACGAAAAAAGTTCCGCATGCGGCACTGAGTAATATAATTCCTCAATGTCGATCGAGAAAGCCGTCAACCCCGGTTCCTTTTTCATGCACTCTAGAAATTCCACCAACTGAGATGAACTGCCGATACTGAACGGATCATCACAGGGTAACGAGCTAAGCTGGCGCTGAAGAAAACGACTAAGGTTAATCAGCCACGAACGGCCCTCTGACACAATTGCACGGAACGGACAGGCAGATTTATGGGTTTTGGCCGTAAAAAATATTTCCAAAAAACCCGAGCTCCCTTTTTCCACTGCTCTCCTGAGACCATCCAAATGTAGCTCAGACAATTTGCGGACAGACAACTTTTTGCATTCCTTAGGGTCAAAAGAAATACACTTGAAGTTCTTTTTTTACAGCATCACAAGCCTTGTCTCGAAACATTCCTTTAGGCATCACCACAAACCCCCCGTCTTTGTCGGCTTGAAGGACACTAAGATTGTTCTCTTCAAGACACTTCACAATGTCCCGGAAAGGAGGTTTCTTGGGAAGCTTGTGACTTACTGTGCGCTTGAGTGAGGCGACGCCTTCTCCGACGAGTCTCCCCTTGTCGTCCTCGGCTGCGCGGTCTGCCACAGTGCGTACCATGGCCAAAAGTTGATGTCGTTGCTTGCGAGGCTCGTAACTGTAATTTGGGTCCTTTGTTCAGTACTTCTACTTCTGCAGGCACGGTCTCGTTTCCCAGAACGGTAACGTTGTGCGGAGTCTCGTTGCGCTTCTCTCTAACTTGACAGGACAACCTGGCGCGTTGCCACAGGAACTCTGTTACTTGAGACGCCATCTTCATGTAGTTCTGCAGTAGCCGCGCTTCCTTCGACGGATCCTTGCCAGCCAGCGTGAAGACACGAAGCCAGTCTTGAAATAGCCGAACTTGTCTCCAGTATTCCGATTTCAGAATTTTGGAAATCCTCTTTGCATGTCCCCAGGAAGGCTGCCCCAGGAAGGCCCCCAGGAAGGCCCCAGGAAGGCTGGATGATGACGTAGATATATTGATCTCAGAACCAAGACAATGTTAGTGCGCACTTTCGTGCAGTTAACCTAAGTGCTTTAACCCGTGAAGAGACGCGTGTTAGTGGTTGTCACGTAGTAAACATGAGGCCAATGACGCACAGAAGAGCGCTGCGATCGTGAGAGTAAGAATACGCGTCATTCGAGATTTGTCCAATCCGCTGAAGCTTCTATATGAAGAAAGAGCCATCGACTTTTTGCCGCAATCAAAAGAACTATAGCCATTTCAGGCTCCTCTAAGAAGATCACATTCTACAGAATTTCAGAACGTGTAGTTTACTTTTGCTATATACTACGAGTGTACACGTCAGGTCAGTCGGGGAAATCGGCGTAAGCAACCGTATGGGGGCTTACTTAATGTCTGAGCCTCACATCGCGAATACTGGCATCTGCTTGTAACAGTGAAGAAGCCGGCAGGAATGTGGTACAAAAGAAAATGCTTTATTGGGATAACTTAGCAGAGAAAATGGAATAGAAATCACGAGATAAGAATAGCGTTGAGCACGGTCAGCGATGTTCCAATAATCTTATCGTCGGCCGAGTGATCGAACATTCCAGCGCTCACGCTGGTGCTCGCGTTAGTTCTGGAATAAATTGGACTACTCGCGTTATGCGCGCAATCATTACACATAGTGCAATGCATTCGAGAACTTTCCGAAACATTGCGGCGCGTTCCATACCGAGTGGTGGTTACATCTATTGTGAATGCAAGAAAGTCAGCAGCGCTTTCGGGACGCGTAATGCACTGGAGCTGGTTTGCCATGGGCCCAGAATATGTCTCAACTCAAAGTTCGAGTCCCGTTGGAAATTTAAGGCCACCTTCAGAGACTGTCTCTCTGGTGCGCATAGCATGCATTCACACAGGACATGATTGAGATCTTCTGGGACGTTACGTCGGACACACAATGGTGAGCCAGACAGCCAATCGTGTTCCTAAAGTAGTTAACTGGTGTATGCGACGTTTAATCTGATGCGGTGCGAGCATGTTTTCTTTTGCCGGTTGACGTTTACGATGAACTTGACATTAGACTGGACTGGTACCCAATCTTAGTTGTGGTGCTTAGCCTCGGCAGCTTTCTTGCGCAACACATTATGAAACACTCTCCGAGCAATATAGAACTCTTTGTTAGCCTTCGAGTTTCTTTCTTAGCAGTGCTTGTACACTTAGCGTCGCTAACTGCAACACTGTAACTGTATGCGATACTTTGTGTACTATTTTTTCATTTCGTATTCTAGTAAATACCATCATGTAGGGAAAAAAAATGTGGCTGAATATTCAGACACTTGCCTACGGATGAAATGTGCGTTGGTTCGAATGCCACCTCCATAGGTCGGCAAAATAAATGGAGCTCACTCAGGCTCACTCAATAAATATATCTTTCGCTTAGGACTCACTCGGACTCAGACTCACCAAAATTTTGCTGAAGCAGACTCACTCCAGACTCACGAAATTTCTCTTCAACCAAACTCACTCGGACTCAGACTCACCGGTGTTTTCGTCATCCAGACTCACTCGGACTCAGACTCACTAAACTTTTCCTCAAACGGACTCACTCGGACTCAGACTCATGAATATTTTCGTCAACCTGACTCACTCCGGACTCAGACTCACCAAAATTTTCCTCAAGCGGACTCACTCGGACTCAGACTCACCAAAATATAACTCAGCCGGACTCACTCGGACTCAGACACACCAAAATATAACTCAGCCGGACTCACTCGGACTCAGACTCACCAAAATATAACTCAGCCGGACTCACTCGGACTCAGACTCACCAAAATATAACTCAGCCGGACTCACTCGGACTCAGACTCACGAAAATATTACTCTGCCCGACTCACTCAGACTCAGACACACGAAAATATAACTCAGCCGGATTCACTCACCAAAATATTTGTCAGCCGGACTCAGTCGGACTCAGACTCACCAAAATTCTCCTGAAGCGGACTCACTCGCGGACTCACAGACTCGCCTAACTTTTTCTCAACCAGACTTACTCGGACTAAAAATTAGCAATATTCGATTTGGCCCGGCTCATCCAATAAATGTCGAAGGAGCGCCATAAAATAGCTTATGTAGATAACACATGTAAAGGGTTCACAAGTGCCAGGAAACCTTCAAAATATATGTATGATAGCTTTCAACATACAAAAAGAAGTTATTTCCCGTGCATCGCAATGTCTATCGTCAGGAGGAATTCAACATTACACGCGATTTTTGCAATATTGAGAATGTTTTCTTTAAATATAAGAATGGGTCTACGGACCTTCGAGGAACATTAGGTTTTCATTCCTGTTACATTTGAAATGCGCTATGCGCACGCGCCGTTTGTTTTCAATGGGCGAGCGCGTACGTGCGTTTTTGGCAAACCCAATTATAAATGACGTCCTTTCTTACGCTTTGCCGTTCGAAGGCCTAATCACACTACTTGGGAACGATGAAAGCTTGACATTACGTTATGGCGCTTTTCTAAACACGTTCATGAAACTGCCAATGGTCTTGCAGTCGATTTACCGCTCATTGACGACGCAAAAAAGAAAATAATATGAGGCGGCCATGTTTTGCAGAATCGAGCTCACCACCCTTGAAAAATTTTGGAAACATGGCTTTATAGGGTGCATGGTTCTGCCTCTCTAAAGTTTCGAAAACACCTGCCACGATAGTCTAGTGGTTGTGGTGCTTCACTGCTCACCCGAAGATCACGGCATCGAATCCCGGCCGCATTTTCGATGGATGCCGAAACGCTTGAGCCATGAGTGCTTATATTTTGGCGCACGTAATGAACCCCAGGTAGCCAATGTTTCCGTAGCCTTCGACTACGGCGCCCCTCATAATCACATCATGGTTCTCGGACGTTAAACGCCAATAATTATTATACTAGTGTTTCGAATTATAGAAATGGTAAGTTCGGTTTTAGTAGATGTCATGCTTAGTGGAGGGCTCCAGATATTTCGACCACCCAGGGTTCTTCAACGTGCATCTTAATGTAAGTACACGGGTTGTGACTGCGTTTGTTTCTAGCAAGATATTTTTCGGAGCCGGCTAAGAACCAGTTGTAACTGTTAGTGGCTACTCTATCTCGCGGATAATGGTAAAGAGTCGTGTCAGTACCACGCTGGATAGGGACACAAGACAAAAAGGAACGTGCATAGGCGCGCCGATGAGAGCCGGCCAGTGTGTTCAAAGGTATGGTCGAAGCTTTTTGCATGGTCTGGGTAGCCGGCTAAGAACCAGTTGTAACTGTTAGTGACTACTCTATCTCGTGGATAATGGTAAAGAGTCGTATCAGTACCACGCTGGATACGGACACAAGGCAAAAAGGAACGTGCATAGGCGCGCCGATGAGAGCCGGCCAGTGTGTTCAAAGGTATGGTCGAAGCTTTTTGCATGGTCTGGGTAGCCGGCTAAGAACTAGTTGTAACTGTTAGTGACTACTCTATCTCGTGGATAATGGTAAAGAGTCGTATCAGTACCACGCTGGATACGGACACAAGGCAAAAAGGAACGTGCATAGGCGCGCCGATGAGAGCCGGCCACTGTGTTCAAAGGTATGGTCGAAGCTTTTTGCATGGTCTGGGTAGCCGGCTAAGAACCAGTTGTAACTGTTAGTGACTACTCTATCTCGTGGATAATGGTAAAGAGTCGTATCAGTACCACGCTGGATACGGACACAAGGCAAAAAGGAACGTGCATAGGCGCGCCGATGAGAGCCGGCCAGTGTGTTCAAAGGTATGGTCGAAGCTTTTCGCATGGTCTGGTACAGACCATGCAAAACGAGGTGGCAATTTTCTCAAGCCGATTGCAAGAATGCCGTATTGAAAGGTGGGGACGAGTGCGCCGCTTCACAGTGATCCTACTAGTCCCCAGAAAGGACAGGAATATTCATTTCTAAGAAAAAAGTCACTGGACAAGGCCCTGAACTGACAACTAGAGGTTTTACTACCAACCAGACGCAATAAATTCACATACCTAACCCTGCGCTATTAGCAATTTCATTTCTTTTTATTCTCACTGCGTCGCTATTATATCTATCCTTAATAACTTATTATTTGTACTGCTTTTACTTCGATGTAACTGCTACTCTCTTACGCATTCTCAAATGCACAGCTCCCCTCTGTAATTCATTCGGGCCTCCAGGGCACTATTAAATAAATAAATAATTGAGGAGCCTATTTTCAGCGGGTAAATGGGGCAGCGGAGGTTGCCATATAACGTACTGTTTTTCTTTGCAGAATGACAGACTGATGGGCAATTGGTGTGGGTTCATAATGACATCTAGTGATTCATGAAACATATGAGAAATGCGCTAATTTGTCTCCCGTGAGGGGACACTGCTCAGCGACTTATGATCGAAAGCCAGTGCTACAACAAACAAAATGTGTGACATGAAGGCAGGACATGGGCTTTTTTTTTTCTTTCCTGCTTCAAAGCCTACATTCTCGAAAGATGCAGGGAGGGGGGTAAGGGATGGACAGCAGTGCTCGAGTCTCGTATATTTATGAGGCCACTCCTTATCTTCATACCAGCGCATACTCCTCCCCCCCCGCCCCCCACCTCTATCTTTCCCATTGAAGTTCTGAAACAAAATTTTGAAGGCTAGATAACATGTGGGATAGATTTGTGTTTACACACGCGCATCATCTACGAAACATCAACAGATAATATAGCCTAGGACGTATCTAGAATCGATTTTAAAGTTCCTATCGCCCTACTGCAGCTAAACGTGCCTTTCTTTATTGCGTAAACAACCAACCACCCGCTGCGTCACGAGTTTAAATATAAAACTCCAACCAAAATCACCAATCGTCGCCACAGCAGCGGATAGAAGAACGGAAAACAATAATTCGTGACCTCTACACCAACGGCTACACAAAGGCGTTTATTCGCAGAGCCCTCCGTAAGAGAAAAGACGGGGGAAACGTGACACCAACGGCGCCGCAACGACGCCGTGTCGATCCCCTACATTGCGGGTGCCAGCGAAGCAATAACCCGTATACTAAGAAAGGCAGGGGTCGACGTTTCCCACAAGCCATCCACCACCATCGGCAGTTTCATCCCTCGGCCCAAAGACAGCGCATCTGCGGAAAAAGCGCAGGGCGTCGTGTACCGGATCACGTGCGCCGACTGCCCCGCTTCCTACATTGAGGAAACCAAGAACTTCCATGAAACAATGCGGCAGCACAAGAATGACCTCCGTCACTTGAACAGCGGACGGACCGAAGTGACAGCGCACTGCCAGTGGTTTGACCACCATACCAGTCCCGACGGCGCGGTGATTTTGGAAAAAGAAAGGAACCTTCGCCGGCGGCCCCTCCTCAAATCCTGCTACATTGAGCAGACAGCGGGAAACATCAACCACACCACGGGGGCACTGCCCTCCCTCTACTGCCAGGGCTTGCGACGACTCATAGCAAACAATCACGCCTGGCAAGAAGGTGTTGCACATATCGGGCCTCTCGTCAAGAAATTTTTTCGGAAATAATTTCTCTTTGTCTATTTCTTCCTATCTATTTTTTTTATATCTCTCTGTACTCGTTCTGTCACTCATGAGGGTTACTACAGGCCGCACCTGAGAAACCGGAGGGCGTGTTCTAGAAGCGAAGCAGGTGAGGAATAAGAAGAGGGTGTACAGAACACCTACTAGTTCATGATGATGTTCATTTCTGTTTCCGACGGAAAAATTACAGTGAACTACAAAATCTTCTCTTTTAATATCTCCACGTGTTGTTATATATTGTTGCACGAAGAAAACAGGCACACGAGTGCAGACTGGCGGTATTTAGAGTTAATAGATCTCTTGCCCCAGCGGCGATAACAGACGTCGTCTTCCTCGAGTCTGAGTGAGCGTCCTCTTTGTCTTTACCGCAACATCACCCTCCCGGCGGGTTTAGCTCCGTTCCGGTGCAAGTTACGGCGCATCAGTTAATGTGGGCACATAGGGGCTTGAGTCGGGCGACGTGAACAACGTCGCTGCTGATGTAAGGTAGCAAAGACACGTCGGCTGGTGCGATCTCGTACGTCACGTCAGACAGTTGGCGCAATATCTTGTACGGACCAGAGTAACGAGAAAGGAGTTCTTGCGCCAATCCGACACGACGCGAGGGCGTCCAGAGGAGAACAAGAGAACCAGAAGAAAATTGTTTCTCGGTGTTGATGATGGGAGCGTCGTTTTTGAGAAGCTTGCGACGCTCTGAGGTGATGACGAGCGACCTCTCGGGCATGGACGGCCAAGGTGAATGCATCGCGGGCGTAATCAGTCGTTGAGAATTGTACGCCAGAGGGTAGTAACGTGTCGAAGGGCAAGACAGGGTCGCCGCCATACAAAAGGTAGAATGGCGAAAACTCGGCGGTGTCGTGACGGGACGAATTATAAGCAAAAGTAATGTACGGTAAAGCGGCGTCCCAGTCACTGTGATCGTCGGAAACGTACATTGCAAGCATGTCAGTTAGAGTGCGGTTCAGGTGCTCGGTGAGCCTATTCGTTTGAGGGTGGTACACTGTAGCGATCTTGTGTTCAGTAGAACAGGAACGGAGCAGGTCATCGACTACCTTCGACAAAAAGTAACGGCCACGATCCGTTAATAACTGTCGAGGGGCGCCGTGGTGCAGGATGACGTCGTGGAGTAGGAAGTCAGCAACATCTGTAGCGCAGCTGGTCGGTATCGCTCGTGCAATGGCATATCTTGTTGCATAATATGTTGCGACGGCAATCAACTTGTTCTCTTTGGTAGAAATAGGGAACGAGCCGAGTAGATCGAGGCCCACGCGGAAGAATGGCTCGGTAGGGACTTCAATTGGCTGAAGCAAACCAGCAGGAGGCAAGGCAGGCGTCTTCCGTCGCTGACACAGGTCACAATAAGCGACATAGCGACGCACAGAGTGATAGAGACCGGGCCAGAAGAAGCGGCGCCTTACGCGGTCGTAAGTCCGAGTGATGTCCATGTGTCCAGCTGTAGGAGCGTCGTGAAGTTCCTGGAGCACGGCGAGTCGTAGATGCTTGGGAACGACTAGTAACTGCTCAGGACCATAGGACTGAACGTTGCGGCGATATAAAATGCCATCATGCAATGATAACATCCGGAGAGAAGGGTCGGTGGGCGCGTAGCTTGGCCGGTCCATAAGGTTTCGAAGAACAGGGTCTTGTCGTTGCTCGTCGCCTATGTGGAGAAAGCCGGATATGGACAGAGTACAGATGTCCATGTCAGCATCGGTGTCATTCGGTTGATCCACGGAATTGCGAGATAGGCAGTCAGCGTCGTTGTGCATGCGTCCAGATTTATGCACTATCGAGCAGTCATATTCTTGTAGTCGCAATGCCCAACGTGCAAGTTGTCCAGTTGGGTCCTTAAAAAAGGAGAGCCAACAGAGTGCGTGGTGATCAGTTATGACGCGGAAGTACCGTCGAAATTTCGCGACAGCCCAAACGAGCGCAAGGCATTCTCGCTCAGTTATCGAGTAATTGCGTTCAGGCGTGGAGAGAAGGCGGCTCGCGTAGGCGATGACACGGTCGTGGCCCCGCTGATGCCTAGCGAGAACCGCGCCAATGCCATGACGACTCGTATCAGTGCGTACTTCAGTGGGCGCCGAAGGGTCAAAGTGCGCGAGGATCGGTGAACTTGTGAGCTGCTCAATAAGGGTAGAGAATGCTTGCTCTTGGTGCGGTCCCCAGAAGAAGGAGGTATCCTTCTTAAGGAGGTCGGTCAGAGGACGAGTGATGTCGGCAAATTTTTTTACAAAGCGACGGAAATAGGAGCATACGTCTATAAAGCTTTCGTCGATGAAGAAATAGGAAAATTTCGCACGGCGCGAACTTTCTCTGGATCAGGTTGGATTCCTGCAGCGTTTACGAGATGCCCGAGCACGGTAATTTCGCGGCGACCGTAGTGGCATTTAGATGAATTCAGCTGAAGGCCAGCAGAGCGAAACACAGAAAGGATAGTTCTGAGGCGCTGCAGGTGGCTTTCAAAAGTCGGCGAAAACACGATCACGTCGTCGAGGTAGCAGAGGCACGTTGACCACTTTAAGCCACGCAAGAGGGAGTCCATCATGCGCTCGAATGTAGATGGGGCATTGCACAATCCAAAAGGCATGACTTTGAACTGGTATAAGCCATCTGGTGTTACGAAGGCGGTTTTCTCGCAGTCCATCTCATCAACGCTGATCTGCCAATAGCCTGAACGTAGATCAATTGAAGAAAAATAGTTGGACCCATGAAGGCAGTCAAGGGCGTCATCTATGCGTGGCAGTGGATACACATCTTTTTTTTGTTATTCGGTTCAGGTGACGGTAGTCGACGCAGAAGCGCCACGAGTTGTCCTTTTTTTTTACTAAGACCACCGGGGATGCCCACGGGCTACACGATGGTTCGATAATCTGCTTGTCCATCATCTTGTCGACCTCTTTTTGTATGATGGTCCTTTCCGCAGCGGAGACGCGATATGGTCGCCTACGAATTGGGCTCGCGTCATCGGTGTTGATGCGATGGGTGACAACAGATGTCTGTCCAAGGGGCTGGTCGTTCAAGTCAAAGATATCCGAATAAGATGACAGCAGGTGACGAAGAGCTGTTGTGTGTTCCGCAGGAAGATCAGGGGCAATCATCTTGCAAATGATGTCCGCAGTCGACGAGGACGAAGTAATAGGCGACAACGGTGTGCTGGAACCGGAGAGAGATTCAGTGGCCAAAGAAGAGATCTGATATTCTTCCAAAGGGGTGAGATGCGCCATGGCGATGCCATGGGGAAGCACGTGCGTAGAAAATCCGAAATTGACGACTGGCACGCAAGCGCTATTCTCTTTTATCTGAATTATGGTGCTTGGCAGGGCAATATTTCGCGTCAGAGCCACGTCGGTGAGCGGCGACACGACATAGCCGCCGTCTGGGACGGGAGGATTGGGCGTCATAATAACAGCTGTAGCAACTTGTGGGGACAGGCGAGAGAACTCGGCAGAACATAAACGGGGTGATACACAAGTTGCGATGTCGGCAGGGAAGGGCACATCCAGCTGTACAACTCCTTCGGAGCTGTCAATCTGAGCAGCGTGCTTTGAAAGACAGTCTATGCCCAGGATAAGGTCGCGCGGGCACTGTTCGAGTACAATAAATAAAACAATGGTGTAGTGCCCACCGACGGTAACACGGGCTGTACACATTCCAACAACAGGTGCAGTGCCACCATCGGCGACTCGTACTGTGCTTGTCGCGGCGGGTGTGAGGACCTTCCTGAGCTTTCGGCGGAGAGCAGCGCTCATAACCGAAAGCTGCGCCCCCGTATCGACAAGAGATCTGACATTAACACCATCAACTTGCACGTCCAGTAGGTTTCCGCATGTAGGCAGGATCGGTAGAGGTTTTGAAGGCCGCGTCGTAGTTGCACCGTCACCTCCGGGAGCTGCGCCGCCTAGGTTTGCCGAAGTGAAGCGGCCGGTTCTGGATGGGGACGAAGAGCGGTGCATGAGAGGTGAACGTGTCCGATGACCTTGCGGAGACGGGGAGCGGCTGGACCTTGGCGGGACACTGTCGACGTTGATGCTCTGGGTCGGCGTGTAGGGCGAGAAGGTAGGACTGTCGGGCAGCTGGTGGTAGCGACTAGGAGACGACCACCGAGTTGGTGGCGAAAAGCGGCTGCGGCAGTGACGGGCAATGTGTCCAATACGGGAATAATTGAAGCAGATGGGGCGATCATTCACGGTGCGCCAATCGGCTGGATTGCGGCGGGGCGGAAGGAAATTTTGCGTCTGGCTGCGAGTGGCCGGGGGCATATATATATGTATATATATATATATATATATATATATATATATATATATATATATATATATATATATATCTATATGTATATATATATATATATATATATATATATATATATATATATATATATATATATATATATATATATATATATATATATATTGTAATGTGCACGGCGCGGCGCTCGGGCACAGGCGCGCGCTCGGCTAGCACGTAGACGAGAAAGACGAGGTAGGTCAGAATAAGAACATGCGGCCCGCAGCAAGGGCGTTGTCTCTTTGTTCTCTCTTCTTCACTACAATGGCGCAGTCGCCGAAAGGCTTTGGCGAACCCCAGCTATTACTTCGACGTGACACGGCTTCCTGAGGAACGCCGTGCCCCTTCCTCGCTGATAGAACCTGCAAGGCGACTGCCGAGACAAGTACCTACCCCACCACCAGCGGACGGCGTCCAGGCCTCCACTGTGGTTCCGAGGAACTTGTCCGGCGACGCGATACCTCGCACCAACCATGTGCCCGGGCTCCTATCACCTAGGGACGGCGTATATGCCTCCTCGGCACCTTTCGATCTCTCGGCGCTTCAAGCACCGTCCGTGGACGGCGTCCAGACCTCCTCGGCGGCGCAACCTCGCTTCATCGACGCCGCGATGCCACTTCAGGACACAACACACGGGTTCCGCTTGCCTAGGAACGCTGTTGACGTTTCCAATGGCATGGATCCCGTGTCCAGGGGTCTGGCCAAATCTGGGCTCCCAAGGGACGCCGTGCACGCGTCCTTGGCCATGCACGATACCACAATGAATACCGGAGTCGCGGTGTCCTCCACAGATGCTGGCCTTCGCTTTTCATGCGGACCCGACAGCGCCGCGGAGCTGCTGCATACCATCGCGCGACTCCGCGTCACGGTCAACGCCTTGGCCGCGTCGACATCTCTCCTGTTTCCTGCGGCCTTGCCAGCATTGTACTCAATCGATGCCGCGTTGGCCGCAGCCGCCTCCTCGCAAGACCATAACGAGAGCTCACCCGAGAGCCGCAGAGAGCTCCGATACACCCTCGCGGCGCTCTCATACC
Source organism: Rhipicephalus appendiculatus (assembly GCA_030522465.1). Classification (NCBI taxonomy): domain Eukaryota; kingdom Metazoa; phylum Arthropoda; class Arachnida; order Ixodida; family Ixodidae; genus Rhipicephalus; species Rhipicephalus appendiculatus. The sequence goes on along the minus strand of JALIZH010013391.1, from coordinate 42,385 downwards.
AACTCGACTGCGTGGCGTCGTCATTCTCCGGAGTTTCGCCAGCCGTATCACCATCACCGGCTGCCTTTGAACTACCGGAGTTCAACGGATTTCAGGACGACGCCGACAACTGGGTGGCAACCATCAACGCTCTCGGAGCTCGCGAGGCATGGACAGACCAACAGAAATGGTGTGTGGCCGTAGAACGCCTTCGTAATGCTGCCGCGGCGTGGCATCGGTATGAAGGCACGAGGCAGCAGTGCTGGACGGAGTGGAGCGCCAGGCTGATAGCTGCTTTCGGACGGCATGACTTTCACCTCGCTGCCACCACCCCATTCAACCTAACTGCTCCCGAGGATGGAGCTCAGGAGGAGCACCACCTCGAGGCTGCAACTGAGGAGTGCAGCTCACATGCAGGCAGTTTCACGACCTGTCGTGGTACCCACAAACCTCGGAGACCAGGCCCACCACTTCCGACCTTGGACCCTGCGTCGGTATCTGACACCCCTAACATCCCGGATAGACGTCGAGCCCACATTCAATTCACAGCGGCTGACGTCGCGACCTCCAGGGTGGCCAGCACTAGACCGCACGGAGGCGCCGGCCTGCTCTGAGACGTCATTTTTTCTCACAAGTTGAAAGCGAAGGGCAAGCCACCGCTCCAGATTCGACCCTCACTTGGAATCCACCCCGGGAATCACGGCAGTCATTGGCCGAGCGTGCGCACGTTAGCCACGCGCTAAGTACCACGTCCTTGAAAGAAGTTGAGGTGCCTAACCAAGCTGGGATCGCTGTCATCAAAGACCTGCCGATGCAGGTCATATCTCCAGTGTTTGATACGGCTTCCAACATAGAAGGCTCTGCTGGACGTGGACCTTTGAGACTCATCAGCTCGAGCACTAGCCCCACAGTAGCCCTGCTGCAAGAGCACGAGTTGCCTCACGAGCCACTACGTGAACTCGGCTCTGCGTGCTCGCAGATCGCTAACAGGACACCACCCCGACGCCCCTCGATACACCTCAAGCAGCGTAGACATCGCCGCTCTGTGCAGCAGGTCATTGTACAGCATTCACGAATTCCTGCGCTGTCAACACAACGGCGACAACATAAGCAACTTGACGACAAGCAACCGATGCGGCCACAGAAGTACCAAGATGTCATGCAGACATCGACGCCGCCTGGAATGCTGATCCCTCTGAGCATGCCGCCTTCACCGCTACCTCCGCGACACAGCCAAAACCGACCACCAGAAGCATGCCTCGCAGCCCATCAAGTGAAGTTGCAGCGCGGCCGTGACCGTCCGGCACGCAACAGCCAAGGTCGCCCACCAGAGACAATTGAGGGGTTCATCGCTAGACAACACGGACAAGGACAAATGCGCGTCTAACCAACTATAGCCATGAAATTTGTAACTTAGACTTCACAGACTATAACGGCACCTTTCCATGGGATTTCGCAGCGTGGCCGAGTGTAATGTGCACGCAGCGGCGCTCGGCCACAAGCGCGCGCTCGGCTAGCACGTACACGAGAAAGACGAGGTCAGAATAAGAACAGCCGGCCCGCAGCAAGGGCGTTGTCTCTTTGTTCTCTCTTCTTCACTACAATATATATATATATATATATATATATATATATATATATATATATATATATATATATATATATATATATATATATATATATATATATATATATATATATATATATTGTAATGATGAAAAGCGGTGCTCGGCCACGGGCGCATACGCGGCTAGAGGAACAAGAGAACGAGGTCAGATTACGAAAGAACAGCCGGCCCGCAACAAGGCTGCTGTCTCTTGTCTCTCCTCATTACAATGGTGCAGTCTACGACCAGCAAACCGTAAGCGCGTCCTCGAGGCTCAACGGCTCTGCGGACCTTCCGTCCAAGGAACGCCCACAGTCATGCAGCCTGTGTCCATCATACTGCCGAAAGCACCAGTGCGACCACGCAAGGACGGATGGCATCCAGGCCTCCTCGGTGGCCCGAAGGCAGGCATATGCGGCACCGCCAAGACAGCGCACGACCTCCTGCTGTGCCGGAACGCTGTTCAAGCTTCACGTGGCGACAACCTCTCCCTTAGGACTTCTTCGGCACCTCAGCTGCCGAGGGGTGCTGTTAAAACTCTCTATGACAGGATCCCTCCACAGTGAGCGCAGTGACCACATCGTACTCTTCGGACGTCGCCGCTAGCTCTGCGTGCGGATCACCTGAAAGCGGCACCGTGATCTCCCGTCTCATTGTGCGACTCCGCGTCACGGTAAACACATTGACAGCGTCGAGTTCAGTGCTGTTTCCGGCGATCGTGCCGAAACTGTGCGCCATCCATGCCATGTTGCGCGTAGCCGCATCACACGACCTTGACGCCAGCTCACCCAAGAACCGCCTCGAGCGCCGGCGTTCCCTCACGCAGCTCTCAGACCAACTGCGCTGCTTGGCGTCAGCAAACTCTGAATTTTCGCCTCCCGTCTCACCATCGCCGGCTGTTGGGGCAGTGCCTGCGTTCCGCGGCTTCCAGGACGGCGTTTTCATGTGGGTTGACAACATTAATTCTCTCGGCAGCCGCCATGCCTGGCCGGATCATCGGAAATGACTGGTGGCCATCGACCACCTTCACGATGCAGCGAAGGCATGACATGGCTACGAAGGCGTGCAACAACACTCCTGGCCTGAATGGTGTCGTCGACTAACTACCGTTTGTCGGCCACTTTCGCACGCCTGGAGCCCCTTGCCTACCGACCCACTGTGTACTTCTCATGGAAGCTGTGAGACACAGAAACTCGACGGTACAGCTCGGGCCCCTACTATCCTGCGCTCCCTCGGTGACCGAGATCAAGGGCCCCGTGACGATAGTGTAGCTGTACGCTGCACCAACGTACCCTCTCTGAGGTACCGATTTCCCGTGCGGTACCACAGCGACGGTACATCTGCTTTCTTCAGCTCATTCCCAGCAAGCTTCGCAGAACAAGCCGCCACAGACACCGACACAATTCGCAGCGTAGGCATCACGGTCGAGACCTAAGACTTCGCGTCTGAACCCACCTCACGACATCCCCTGGCAGCGACCATTACCACCTCAAAGTCGTGAAACGTCGGAGTCCCTAGTCCCAAGCATATCATCACTGGGGCATATAGAGGTGCCAGTTTACTTGGCGAAGACGCCACTTCCGTCTCATTTAAGTAACAATGAATGACAAGGCATCACTCCCATGTTCACCTCCTATCTAGCGGACTGCGTTGGCACCGCTCATACAACTCAGTCGAAGAAGTTGCTCCCAGTTTCGCCTTCGCAAGGGCAAATGGGTGCCAGCTCCTGTTGTGTCTGAGACCCCACCGGTGAAGGAACTGGAAGATCGTATGACAACCATACAGTCTCAAGGACCTCCGAAAGTGTGTTCAGAATGGCGACAGGACAATCGCCGCAGGCACCTTCGATCCCTTCCGAATACTCAGTGCTTCCTGCTTGGTTTACGAAAAACCTTGGTTTACGAAAAATTTAAAACGCCTTGAAAATAAAAAGAAACGCCTTTTCCGATCTGCCAAACGTGCACGTCAACCAGATGCATTGGACTGGTATTATGAAGCTGACCGCAATTATCTTTCAGCCATGCGTCAAGCGAAGAACTCCTTCTATAGCACAGACCTACCCAAGCTATTGTAAACTAATCCCAGACAATTTTGGAAAACACTTAAGGCTGACAAACCGAGTGACACTGTACTAACCATTAATTCTGTTGAAGCGATTACTGACTTCAATTGTGCGAATTTGTTCAACACTACGTTTGCTACAGTTTTTACTGACGAATCAAACATACACTCCTGTTTACCTTCGCTTGGCTTAAGGTATGTCGCCACCCTTGAAAATGACGTTCACTTTTTTATTATTCACTTCATTTTTTATTATTTTAAGAATCTGCAGACATTCAGAATTGTGCTGCAGCAAAAATGACATCTTTATCTGGTTCTGTTCAAGAGTTGTGTTGGTTTTCACGACTACCAGTAGACCTCCCTGAAACCGAAATTGATATTTTCTGACAGCAAAACCTACATTTTATTCAGTAGAAGTTCGCAGGATACATTTAAATAAGTTGATGGTGAAGTATGCTAGAACGTAATACGATTGAACTGTGGTAATCACGGCCAATTTCTATTCAAATTGCGCTAATTGCCGTGTCGAGACACACGAAGTGACACCGTGTTTACACTGCACCGATGTGTTGTACTACCACTGTGAAAGCTATTTCTTCGTCAATTCAGTGTTCCAGATTGTTGTCTTACATAGTATAACAAGATATGGCTAAGTTACGAGTGAAACAAAGGCAGAAACGCAAAGTGTGAAAAGTTGGTGAGCCTGCAACCGAGTGAAAGCTCTGGGCACAGCGCAATAGACGCACAGGGGAGGTTTTTACAAATAGATACCGAACAAAGAGAAGGCTGTGTATCCAGAGCTCTGTTTTGACTATATATTTTGAGGAAATATGTCTGTGGGAAAACTCAAAACGTGAACGAGTGCATCAGTGGGAGGCTGTGGTAGCGTGTCCCTAAAGATGTCCATACGGGCCCGATAATGTTTTAGTTTGGACTGTAAGATTGTATATGTCAGTTCGGCAATGGAAATAGTGTCACAATGCATATCTTGAGGCAGGCTGGTGTCAATCCTGGCTACTGTAGCCCGGTAGCTTGTCTCAGCAGGAACCGAACTGGCTTGAAGAACGCCAGCCGCCAGTCAACGGCTGACAAAAAAACAAGCTTAAAAAAAACTAGGAGCTGCTAAACCACGTAACGGTAAACTTGTGGTAGCTAAGGAAGGTCCCAGCTATGAGCCTGGTGGCTTTTAGTATCCCACAGCTTTCCAATGATGTATATAACACGTTTGGAAAACTTCTTGTTTTTCTCAAAACTTCATTTTTAGTCGTTTTTTACTGCGCAAAAAGTCATAACTTTTGAATGATCCAACATTTTCAATAAAACTTCCCGTGCTTCTTTCTGGAACAATAATCTATGCAATGAACTAGGATAATTGAAAACCACCGATAACTTTTGATGTTATCAGGTTTTCACTAAAATGCAACCATCTGAAACTACACAATTTTGGGTTTTTCGGCCATAGTACGCGTAATATTGACGACAGCGCAAAGATCCTAGTTCATTGCACAGCCTTAATATACAGCTACATTTTTGCCAAGCTATATTTGTTTTATATCACAGGATCAGTACTTATCACTCTTCGCGTGATGGACATATTTTGGGTAGTTTCCGTAATTAAATTGTGATTAGTTGCCGTTTTCTTGTCGAACATACATGAAGCCCTTCTTAAGGCAAACACAAAACCATCTGTTTAGGATGAAAATCTAAAAAAGATTTCCAAAAAAGGTGGCGACATACCTTAAATTGTAATCCTGACATGCCAGCAATCATTTTTTGTGCGAATGGAATATCGGCCATAATAGAAAAAAAGAAAATGTAATCCTCTGCTGGCATGGATAATTGAAGTTCCAAGCTTTCCTGAGTGTAATGACGGCCACATACCCATCTGGAGCAATGTAAGGCGAGTAGAGTAGAGCACCTATATTAAGGCGAAAGCCTTTAATGGACAGATTTAGTTGAGCGTCCGCAACAGCATTGCGGACGCAGTCTGCCATAGGAAATGGCTGGCAGGCTGCGTCCGCAGAGCTGCTGCGGACGCCCAACCAAATCTGTCTATTGTCTCATGCTCACGTCCGTCCGGTGTCCGTCCGTCCGGTGTCCATCCGTCCGGTGTCCGTCCGGCGTCCGTCCGTCCGTCCGTCCGGCGGTAGTGCTGGTGGTGTGCGTCCTCACCACCCTTACTGCACATGCGCAAACCCTCCCCACGCACCTCCTCTCCTGTGCTTCCCCTCTCTTTCCTCTAGGTATCCCTCCCGCCCGCGGCGTTTACACACCCCTTGCGCATGCGCGTCCCCTCCCCCCCTGTCTCCTCTAGGCATCCCTCCCGCGGCGCTAACACCCCCCATTGCGCATGCGCGTCCCCTGCCCCTCCCTCTCCTACGCTTCCCCCTCTCTCTCCTCTAGGCATCCCTCCCCGCGGCGTCTACACCCTCACTGCGCATGCGCGTCCCCTCCCCCCATCTCTCTCCTCTAGGCATCCCCCCCCGCGGCAACCACACCCCCCAATGCGCATGCGCGTCCCCTCCCCCCTCTCTCCTCTCCTACGCTCCCCCTCTCTCGCCACGCAACGCCGACGCAGGCAGCGTCTGCTAGCGAGTTTCTTGGTTGAAAAAACCGACTGCTCGCGCTGCACAACCGTTCACTGGCCACTCCGTATATATGGCAATGGATCTTCACCTCCAAGGTGGTGCCGGTGGGAGATTTCTCCTGTGCGTTGTTGAACAATAAAAATTCGCAGCGTGCGCATTAACTAAAAGCGGACTGCGAGTCTCTGTGTCCAGTCGGAGTCTTCTGTCTCTCATTTCCCATTAGCAGCGATTGGCATGTTCCAGTAGGAAACGCTGCTCCATCACTGCCTTGCTTTGCGCCTCCCCAGTTTTCTCTCCTGCGCAACGCTGCGATGAGCGCCAGCGTCAACGCCGCCGCCAGTGTAAGCGTTAGCGCCCGCTGCTTCGCATCTACACACGGTTCCCTTTAGCGGTGGATGGTGCATCTTTAAGGCGAAAGTCTTTAATGTCTCATGCTCACGTCCGTCCGGTGTCCGTCCCACCTTCGTCCGGCGTCCGTCCGTCCGTCTGTCTGTCTGTCTGTCTGTCTGTCTGTCTGTTCGTCCGTCCGTCCATCCATCCGTCTGTCCGTCCGTCCGTTCATCCGTCCATGTCCGTCCGTCCGTCCATCCGAGCTCTGGCACTGAGCCAGGTGGCCGCCGGGATGCGCAGACGGACGCCGGTCGCGTCGGACTCTATAGCGCTCGCGCTTTGCTTGCGTGCGTCGCTGTGACCAGAGTTTGCAATCATTCTGACCGACGCCGTCTCAATGGACCCAGGCGTTCACGGAATACACTTTCCAATTTACAAAGGGTCCGTCAACTTAAGAGCTGGAACGCGGATGGCGTTTGAACGATGCGCAAAGCGCCAGAAAATACTAACGCATGCGAACGGAGGAAGATGAGTCTCGCGTCTCGCTGCGATTCGCGGTAAAAAATTAAAGAAGAAAACACGCACCCATTAGGTTTGTGTCTTATGCCACTGAGAGTGTAAAAGAAAAAAGACATGGCATAATCAGTGGAATGGCCACACGCTTTCGCCGAACACACTTTGGAATGTACAAAGTGTCCTTCAATTTTTCTTGCTGGGACCACCACCCGAAAGGGTGGAAATAGCTCCTGGAGCACAGCTTATGGTCAGCGTCTCCATCGCAGGTGTGCGAGCGCCGATGTGGTCGCGACACTTTTCTTGAAGTACCCCCTCTAAATAAGGAGAAATATTGGCCGATGATGGAGCGGCCAGGTAGATTTCTTGAACTTGCGTACTTTCCGGGTGATAGCCACGAATAACGGGCTGCAGAAGTTGCGTCGACATGTTTTGAGCGGCGGTCACGCGTTCGTACTTGCTGCTAGGCCCGATGCCCAGCAGCGTCCCACGCACTCGCCAAGGTTTTTCGCAGATAAATGTCCGAAATAATTGGCCAACCTGGACGTTTTGGTGTCCACGGACTCCTGGTCACAAGCGGAATCGAGAGATGTTGAGTTTGGCGTCGCAGCCAAAACTGGCGCAACAGCGACTGTCGAAATACAGAGCGTGTGAAGGATGCATCTCCTCCAACCCGCGCAGCACCTGTGTCTCAGGGAAAAAGAAGAGCTTCCTGTGGATCGTAGTGGCGCGAGCTAGTGCAAATGCTTTGGCTTTACAAGGCTTATGCCGAAGGAGGGAAGAAACGAGACAGCTGAAACAGAATCATAGCATATATCACTAAAGAAAACTGGTCACTACAATAAAACTTCACTCGCATCTAGTTGGTACGCATTTCCGAGGCTAAAATTACAGCGAAAATGCACCTATTTGTACTTATTATTCTTCACTTATTTGTTCCTGCACCCATCTGAATATGATTTCATGTCTTCGGGTATCCCTTTGCTCGCTGCAGCGGCCGCGTTTGCGAAAGGAGTGACTTGCAAGCTAGATAAGCGAAGTAAGGGTCTAGTTGAAGTATCAACTGTGACAGTTCGCGCTAGTCATGCGTATACCTGTGCCTTCTTTTCATGTGTGCTTCTTTGTGCTTGAGTAGCGCGGAGCGAGTGTCTTGCTGTATGCCGTTCTTTCTGTGACATTCCAATTTCTTGATATCGCATTCATTGCTTCGCCCTTGAGGTGAAACTAACCTTTTATAAATTTAGGACGTGATGTCCTTGGCACCAAATTGTTTCCTTACCCACTGTGCTCTTTTTTGTCGCTCAAGGTAAATATATCATTTCTCTTTTCATGGCGCACTGCGTCGTCCTGAATTTAAGCCTGTTCGCAAGCCTGAAGGCATGTGCCCCGTATGTAAGTACTGGAAGGATCCAGCAATTATGTAAATTTCTCTTGAGGAATACTGGGAAACTAGCAGTCATGATCAGGGAACGTCTCTTATTTCTTAATGATCTTGTTATTTCAATTTCATGGCGTGGATATGCCATGATTAGCTGCCCTAAGTAGACCTATTCTTTTGCCACTTCGAGTGTCTCGCTACTTATCCTAATACACTTTCTGTTTCGAGACAGTTCAATAATATGGTAGTTTTCTGCATATTTATTTTCAGACCAATCGCTCTGTTTTCCCTGTCCAACTCAGTGTTCACGCTTTGCAACTCGCCCTCTCACATAATCTGCATTGGAATGGAAAATAACCTTATTGAATCCTGCGGAACGCGATTGCCTCGCGTACCCGGCTCAGTCCCGCGTAGGCACCGGCAAACCGAACCTGATGGCCACCTCGCGAGCCCACTGGACAGGCGTGAGCTGATCATTGGCTGTGCAAGTCAATTTTCCTCGGTGACCAACGTACTGTTCTTCAACATTTACCCCTAACTGTTCTCTATTCATAGGTCCGAAAACCTCGTGTAAGCACACACTGAATTCCATTGGAGAGATCGTAACTCCCGGCCTTACCCCTTCGTTTATTGGAACCTTATCGACTTCTTTATGGAGGACTGGTGGCTGTGGAGCCTCTGTAGCTTTCTTCCAGAAATTGATTTATTATACATTTGTTTGTATGACCTAAGTATTTTACCCTTTAAGGCAGAGTCATCGGCCTCGCCAAATACGTTTGTGTATCACGTATTTCAATTGACGCCAATACCGAAAATGACCTAGGGCACTCAGAGTTCACTAACCATGACAGTCAGAAAATGAGTTATGCAAGCTATAGTCGTCAAACCTCATTTAAAAAAAATACTCCCCATCTCCCGCTGAAGGGAATCATGTGTGGATGCGAAGCAGCGGGGAGATAATTAGCTTGAGCGGGAGGAACATCACCGCTCTCATTTCACGGCAGCCGTCCGGGCGCTCATCGCGGCATTGCACAGGAGATAGAATGAGGCGCGCGCGCTCCGTCATTTTTATACCGACGTATACCGTGGCACCCCCCAGCGGAGTATGCAGCTGTCACACCACCTGTCGTGCGCACCGCTCCGTAGAGGATTCCTAAAGGAGAGAACGGGGGGGACCATTGGAGAGGAGAGAGAGGGGACGTGCATGCACTGTGGGGGTGTGGGACGCGGGAGCCGCTCCGTAGAGTAGAGGATTCCTAGAGGAGAGAGGGGGGAGAGGACGCGCATGCGCTGTGGGACGCCGGAGCCGCTCCGTAGAGTATACTTAGAGGAGAGAGGGGGGAGAGGACGCGCATGCGCTGTGGGACGCCGGAGCCGCTCCGTTGAGTGGATGATACCTACAGTCGAGAAAGGGGGTGAGCATAGCAGAGGATAGGGGGGACGCTCCGTAGAGTAGAGGATTCCTAGAGGAGAGAAAGGGGGTGAGCGTAGGAGAGAGAGGGGACGTGCATGCGCTGTGGTGGTGTGGGACGGACTGAGCCCCCTCCAAACACATGCAAGCAAGATCAAGGAATGGGGTCAACCTGGGCGACAGACACCCCCTGCCTAGCCATTCCTAAGCAGCCTCTCTGTGCTCTCGGCCATGACTCAAGGAATGGGGTCAACCTGGGCGACAGACACCACCTGCCTAGCCATTGCTAAGCAGCCTCTCTGTGCTCTCGGCCATGACTCTCATCACTGTGATAGGGTTGACGGCCTTCATATTACTACAGTGTTCTGGTTCACCTAATGGGTGCTTCCCTACTTCATGAAAGTGGCCGGACGCAGCACGCGGGACGGGGAAGAGACGGACAGAACCCCGAGCATAAGATGCTTCGCATCTAATAAAGAAAAATTATCCAGCTCCGGTTGGAAGACACGGATGAATCAGCGAGCAGGTGGCGTGTAGTAGGTTGAATGAAATGGTTTAAACGAAGAGAGAAGTGGGACTAAAGTGAGTTTGACATGGCATGCACTGGGTGACTGAAGTGCGAGGAGGGGCAGGGAGCAGTGGTGGGCGTAGTGGTGAGTTGTAGGTGTAGGGAGTGGTAGGAGGAGTGGCACATATCCTTAGTGGGATTTAACCACTTTCTGCGGGTAAATTCCACTACGATCTACGATGGTCTCCGTACATAAAAGCATCGACAAAGAACAGCCTCTAAAGCTCAGCCAGCTCCGCTTGGGGGGGGGGGTACTAATGAAACAGCTAAGCTGGTGGCGTGCAGTGGTGTTGAATGTAGTGGGAACGGCATGGCATGATATGGGTGACTGAAGTGCGAGGAGGGGCGAGAGAAGTAGTGGGCGTAGTGGTGAGTTGTGGCAGTAGTTAGTAGTGGGAGTTGTGGGAGGGGTAGTGGACGTAGTGGTTAGTTTTTAGTGTGCTGATTGGCGTGAGAAGTACCACATATGCATGGTGGCATTTGCCCGCTTTCTGTGGGTAAATCCCACTATAATCTACGACTGTCCCCGGGCATCAAAACCTCGACCAAGAACAGCTTCAGTGGCAAAATTCAGCCAGCTCCGCTTGGGGGACACTGATAAAACAGCCAGGCTGGTTGCGTGCAGTGGGGTTGACTGACGTGGGTTGAATGGAGTAGGATGAATTGGGAATGAAGTGGGAATGGCGTGGGATCGATGTGGCATGAATTCGCTGACTGAAGTGGGAGTTGTGGCGGGAGCTGTAATTGGCGTAGTTCTGGAGTAGTGGGTAGTGGGAGCGGTGGGAGCTATTGTGGGTAAATTCCACTACGATTTGCGATGTACGATTGTCCGCGGATATGAAAGCCTCGACCAAAAAAGCTTCGCTGTTAAAACAGCTAATGGCGATTGATAACTTATCGATGAAGTTGAGTTTAATGACCATGTCGAAAGCAGAATGTAATATCTTGTTGCGATATGTTAGCGTTTTATACGCTTGGATGTTATACGTCTACATATCGTAGCCACCCGGTTCAGCAAGCCGCGCTGCCGACGCCGTGGACCGTCAGCAGCGCGAGAGGTGCCCAGTGTGCACGGCAAGATAACAGCAAACTTGACTGGAGCTGCTAGCGTGCGTCACGTACTAACCTTGCACACTCGCTGCCATAACGCCACGGTAGGCGGCAAGCGTGCACAGAGAAAACAGATGGAGCGAACACAAAAATTTGGAATCCGCTTAGCATAAAGTGAAGAGTTGGCAAGTTTCTGCGGATTCATGTGAAACAACATGTATTATAAGGCACGGGTTGCAAAGAAAAGAGGAGAGGGCCTGACTCACACCTAAGTCTAATTACATACGATCAGAAAACACATACCGCGACACAAAAAACTAAAATACACGAATGCGATACAGGCCACACATGGGTACTTTGCTTTGATGATTCCAATGCCCGCGTTTCTACCGCAGGAAACATCGCACGCAGTTTACCAAGATCCCAAAAATTTTCTCATGGCCTTAAGAACGTACTTTGTCGTTATAGGATTCAAGTCGTTTTTCGACTCCTGGCAAGCTGCTATCATAATGCCCTGACCATAGCGTAATCTTGGGCATGTTGGGAATAATTCATGTTTCAGTTTTTAGCGCACAAAGCAACAAGGACGAAAAGCGACGCGTACACAGTGTGGTTTTCAACAAATTCTTTATTTTCCACAAAATGCCTCAGGCAGGCCTGGCTCTACAGGCGTCATGCATAAGAAATCCTGCATGCTTCATGAACAAGTGTTTCAACAGAAAATAACCATGTGACCAAAAGAAAAAAAATGGCGGGAAAACTCAACGCTGATTGACGACTTGGTGGAAAACTTTCAAGGCCTCTCCTGAGCGAGCGGTGGCCCAAACGAGAAAAGATTCAAAGGATGCCGCACAACGCAGCTCACATAGAGGGAAACACGCAACTGCCGTGGTATGTGAGTGATACATCCAATATGGACCAAAATTTGCTGGTGAGTCAAGAATGTTTGCTCCTCAACTTTTACCCTAGTTAGAAACGTATTTATTTTATTTATTTATTTATTTATTTATTTATTTATTTATTTATTTATTTATTTATTTATTTATTTATTAGTGCAACCTACATCGCCCAAGTGGGCATTATTGTAGGCGGTTGAGGGAAAACAACACAGTTTTACAGTCGAAAATGGCACACATTTGCGCAGTCGAAAATGACATACATTTGCGCAGCAGCGCCTGCGCATTCACAAAAAGCACACACCTTGTAGTGACGAACAAAAAGCATCGGCAGGAAGATGCTTTTCGCTGGCTGGAAATGCGCAGGAGGGAATAAAATGGAACTGTGTATTTCAGGTGATGTTGTGTCGCGCGCGAGACCCTAAATAGAGACTTTACCCCTGAAACGCGTCAAAAATTTCCTTAGTGAAAATAGCCTGGCAATGATTGCTGCCTTCAAAGATTTCGTTGTTATTCATCACAATTCCTTAAAAACAAAGGCACATCAACGCTTGAACTCTGTATTTAGTATAAGGAACAAAGTTTCACTCAGCTAGGTGAAAACCAATGCTAAAAAGCTTTGCCAGAAGCTGATCTTCAGCAAGTTTGTTCGAAATATAGAAAATAAGAATGTTGATAGCCTTGAACTCTTTTATTTTTCAGTAAAAACCCACAAACCTGATTAGTCGCTACGCATTAGAGTTTCAGAACGCGACATATGGCGAAATTCGATAGCTCTATTTCTACAAGGGAAGTTGAAATTGCCAGCAGTGCATGACCAAGAGCGCCCAAGCTGTCAAAACAGTTTTAAATACAGGCCATAAGTTGAATGCATTTCATATCGATACGCAAGATCTATAATATTCTCTTCCGTATGATGGGTTATTAGCATGCGTTCAAGAGGCTGTCGATGCTTACGGTGAACTGGAGTTTCTAAATTCTGTCTGCTTATCTGTACAAAGCATTTCTCCATCTTTTGCCCCTTCATCTACATTCTGCGTTCGCCAAGTGGGATGGAAATGTCTTCCTCCAAAACAAGGTATCTGTATTGGCTATTGTGTCGCGCCAATTCTACGTGATCTTTTTCATCGTTGTATAAACAGAAAACTAAAACAGCTAAAAGGCACAAGTGTAAAGAAGTTATATAGGTACGTGAACGACTACGTTGTGTTTTTAGAAACAAATTGAGGCGAATTAGCAAATCAGTCTTCAAACGGAAGTGATTTTTTCACGAGGTTCCTGCAACCACTCGCAGTCACGCGTGAAAAGCCGCAAAACAATGCTCTGCGCTTCTTTGACATAAGAATGTTGTTCGAGCAAGACCAGGTCGGCTAGTCGTACGAACCTAGGATCAATAATACTTATTTTGGCGTTTTCTTCCGGTAACTCCTAGTTAGTAGAAAGGGGTGTTGCGGAATTACACCTAACGAATACGCTTCGACGCGGATGTCCTGAAACCGCCTGAAACAGGCGGGGTTTCCTCAGTATGTTATCTCAGCTGTGGCCAAAGGTCTTCTGAAGGTTGTCAAACATGCTCGGGAGGGTGAGGAGCATTCTATCCCACGAATGTAGCTAGCCAAGCAGAAATGCTGCGTCATACCGCTCATTGTCTCACATAGGCTGAAAAATTTTTTTCATTGTATCACATAGGCTACCAAAAAAAGGGAATAAGGCCAACGTAAGAGTCGTCCTCTCAGCGCCAAACAGGCTTTATAATCTGTGCAAGGCCTCCTACTGCGGTTCTGAGAAATGCAGGTGCCAAAAAAAAGCCACAAAGAAAGCGTTGTTAAATGTGACCGCAAGATCGTTTACGAGTTCATAATCAGAAATGTTTTTATTTTCCAACGAAATTATTGGGGATCCATCAGGCGAAAAGCTCCATCATACACCTTGAATGTGCCTGAAGGCCCTCACATGGCAACACTAACATCAAAACCAGCCTACATACACGTGTTCAGCATATATCCAGATATAATACACAATTTTAATGGATTTAAATAACACTTACAAACACATGATATTTATAAAAATAAAATCTAACATATTTAGTTACAGAAAATGTCAAAATAATTGTTATACATAAAAAACGGTGGTAGTTACAACACTCAGAAAATCACTAGTATAAAAATGGCTGTGAGGTACAATGGTATGATACCCTGTTTATTTAACACTGAGGGCAAAAGAAATATTACAGTAATGCGAAAATGTAAGAACTGCTTCGTTTATGCCTTCATTCATATTTGCAAATGTATTCTCTATTTTGTTTGCGCATGAAAGTACTTGGAGTAAATCTTTCCCTTTCCAACTTATTTATCAACGAAAGTAGGCTATGTCTCAGTGACTGCCTGAGATAATTTGTGCGCCTGTATGTTATGGACCACATGTCTTGGTTACGAGTGCGCGAGTCACTTTTTTGTATTCAAGTCGTGACGTATGTTTTGAGAAGGATTTTATATTGTCGGAGTCGAAACAAAATGAATATAGAAGTCGGTATTCGTAAAAACTTGTCACACGTAATACGTTATGTTTTTGAAAAAGTGGCGTAGTGGAATAAAAATGCCCCCCACCTCCCCGAAGGGAATCGTGAGGAAATGCGAATGCATTTCTTGCGCCGAGAGATTTCGCCTTCACCGACTTCTGCCATCGCCTTGAGAGGCGCCCAGCCAGCGAACGGTCGAGAGTGAGGCGGACGGGAGAGTGGGGCGCAGGGAGGAGAGAGAGCGAACGGCGAAGCACTGCACCTACCCTCTCCTAAACTCTCTCGCGCCACATGCTCCGGTTGCTAGGGGGCGAGGATAAGCGCGCGCGCCCGCAGCTGTTGCTATAGGAGAGGGAGAGCGGAGAGATAACACCTGCCGGCGCGCGGACGCCGCCGGATGCGCCTGACATAGCCCGACTAAGAAAGGCATTCGCATTTAAAATTGGGCACAATCGCTCTTTGTCGAAGCGCGCGTTCTTGAAGTTGAATAAGTGCACGAATGTTACCTAACTTCGGTGGTGGCCCAAACAAGCGCACAATAGTTAGGATGCGATTCAAACAAGTCATAATATATCTGCAATTAACCCTCTCGGGAAAAAGAATCACGCCATATCCACGAAGTGAATGGTGATGAGTGGGCGAAGCTCCGGAGGTAATCTGGTAAACCGTCAATCCCCGTAAATTTCGCCCACTCGATCATCATACAAAGACCTGACACACAAATGCGGGGGTGTGGTGTGATTATGAACGTTTGTTGTCGGCGTTGGCGTTTTGCCTTTCGAGGCCGAGAGCACGTTCACGATCGTTTTCGTCCATGGCAGAAAGAGAATGTGTGATCTGGAACGCGCTTATTCGCAATGCCCACGAACTATAGGTGGCGCGCTGTACGATTCATGATGGCGCCCGATGGATGGTCAACCTATTTGTTAGCATAGGAACCGATAGGACGTGCGGACGTACGGTCCGTGCCACTTTCACAGGATGGAGTCATGAGCTGCACTGAAATGGATATGAGACCGAAATACTTTCCCGAACCATGGAAGCTCGCCACCTAGTTATTTGCCGCGGTGTGAAAGGTTATATTTCAGCTCCGTTACCGTGCATAAGCGATGTTTTGCGAAATCCTGTGCATGTTGCAGAAAACTTCGTGAACTAGAACTAACGTATGAATTGAACGGCACTCCGAGGTAGTATGTACCGAGCCTGCCTGACGGATTTGCCGAAGTAGTAGGCCGCTAGCGAGCAGCGCGGAACCGAATGTTTAACCTGGTGGTGATGGTTTGCAAACATACGCCGTCGTGATTACATTCGCAGTCAGGAAGGCGGAGTTGCTTCTTCAACGGAACACAAGCATTTAACATCCCATACGGTAGCGTTTGTGTCACACCCATGCTCAGACTCTAGCCGTGCGCAATTCACTGCACTCAAATGTTGCCGGTTCGATCAGCACGGTCGAAACATGAATGTACGTATGCTTTTCGTAACGACGAATTGTGCGACGTTGCAAAAATTTGTCGAACAACTCTGCTGTTTGGAGAGTACCGGTGATATACAGGATAAGTTAGCCGACAGACGTGAATTGTGGCCGTGACTGCACATTTCATCGTTCTAAACATTTCGCTTCGCTGGTCGAGGTCGATCGTGTTGGCGGTATGCGGCGCTCCACAATATCCACAATAACCGCGCTACATGCGATGTACAAGAAAAGCTATGCTTTTATTTTGATCTCGCTCAAGGATATTATACATCAGATACAATCAAAGGGACTTACGAGCGTGAAGAAACTAACACACGAGGGGACGTGAGCTGCAACTCGCTCCTGGCGAGTTAGCAGCTGATCGTTCATCGTCGCTGTCACTCTCGGTGCTTTCACAGCCTTCTACGTCCAGTGAACAATACTCGTCGTCAAGACGGCTTCTTGAAACATCACTGCTGAACACAATGTGAAGAATTACCTTCGCCGAACGACTTCGACCAGTCTGCTGCTCCGCGTCACCACGTTTACATGGGCGCGGAGAACATTTTGCTTTCAAACCCGCGAGAGAACAACTGACCCGTCAACAAGCAAATTGCTTGCAGTGTGCTGCCACCTATCAACAAACATACAAACAAGCGGCGCAGCCAGCGCAGCCCTGGCAAATTTGAGATCGCTCAGTTAAAAAGGAGCAAATCGCGAGTCCGGGAGACTTCCCGCGTGCAATGTTATGCGATTTATGCGGTACAAAAGCACTGACGAACGCTAAATGGAAGTAAAACACGGTGAGTTTCAACTCATTAGGTCAGATGATAACATTTAACTATGAGGCTACAGAAAAGCTCGCGAAGCTGATACGAGTACGGTGTGGGCTATCATTGAAAGCGCGAGTTGCCACGTATATTCACGAAGACTTCGCATCTCGCAAGAACGGATCAGCTGATTTATCGTATCACGGAGGGCCCGGTTTGTTCACTGATGCAGGAAACATGCAAAGTCGTTGTGTTCGTTTTTTTGCTAAAGCGTTAACGCTGAGGCTAGCACAGTCGAATAAGGGAGCGATTGCGTTGCGCTGCCATACTGACCCTCCAATTAGAGGACGATCCTGAATTCCGCTTGGGGGAGTGACAGTCAATGGGCATTGCGAATACTTCACGGTCATCAGCGTCATCGTCATCGTTATCACGTGTAGTGGGTACATTCCACTATACTGGAACACGCTTGGTAATCAGGCGTCATCGTCATCTTTATCACATGGAGTGGGTACATTCCAGTATACGTGGCTACCTACTACTGCTACTACAACTACTACTACTACTACTACTACTGCTACTACAACTACTACTACTACTACTACTACTACTACTACTACTACTACTACTACTACAGAGGAGGGACAGACCCACACCCTAAGGAGCTTCGCCCATAAAATTTCGAGAGCGAGACAGCACACTAGCGGAAGATGACAGCGATTCTGCGACTAGTTGAACGTGATGGGTCCAATTCCTATCTTCGGAAAACGTAACGCCTAATGGTTTGCGGGAGAAGCAGACGCAAACACGCGGTGTGGATCCCAGACATCAACTGGTTTTATTCGGGTTCTTTGGAGGTTCTGGAGAGCAGAGGAGGGTGGCGCTGCCTGGCGGGTTGGCTTGGCTTCGCTGCCGCCACACTGCCTAATACCCGTCTTTCAGATCGACAAAAAGCCCACATGGATGAAAGACCGTTCCTTTCTCAGTTGCATACAGCTGTAGTGCAACACGTTCGTGCTGCTTCCCATGCTCTGTTGCGGATGTTGAGAAGCTCTTAGGGTAAAGGAGCCTCTTTACCAGAGCATCGCATGGAGTGCTGTCTTTCCTTGTGCAAACAGCATGAAAATTAGAAGCGGTGAGCCGGAGCCTTCTTTGTTCATTCCATTCGTGACTGGTGGCCTGCCCACGCGTCTCTTCTTCGATGCTCGCTGTAGGTCCTTTAGCTGTCTCTCTGTGTTAGCAGAAAATATGGCAGCTGACATGTCTGGCTTCTGACAAGTTGGTCCATAGTGGGGTGCCGAATTGCTTGATACGTGATTGCTGTATCTGAGCTCACGATGGCCGCACTCCTCAAACAGCCGCCTATTGCGCGACATCGTCTCTCTTTTCATATCCAGTCTCTTCTGCGAGTACATTTTTAGAGTTGCAGCTGGACTTGTGCAAGTAACAGCCTTGCTAGCTTTCACGTGCCATTCAGGTCCCAGTTGAAAGTGAAGCCCCGCACCTTGACAACGATGCTCATAAGAGCCCTTCTGGCAACGATTTATCTGTTTTCCTCCTGAAAACTTGGCCACAAGGGACATAATGGCTTCAGCAAGATTACTGGTGTCATCTGTGATCAGACGGTCTGCTTTGTCTGCGATGATGTTGCCTGCAGACATCAGCTTTACTTGCTGTATTTTAGGAAGTCCGTCATACAAATTATCTCGTTTGCTTCCATTACAAAAGTAGCTTTTGCAACCGTTGTAACTCCCAAAAACATGAAGTGGTCCATTCCTGAGGTCTGAAGCTAGCTCTTGAATTAGCCCGGCCTTTTCTTTCTTGAGGTCTTGTGTGCTGCCGTTGAAATCTCGCAGAATTTTGGCATAGTGGCTTACAGCCTCCCGTGCTCCTTCTTCATTCTCTTGATTCTGGGAGCCGAAAGTAACGAGCGAGTGCCTTTGCTTTCCTTAGCGATGCCATAAAGTCGAGAAGTATAGCTCTTGACCACATGATTGGCGCACTCGTTTTTCTTTATGAATCGACCGTAGTCTACATTTGTCTGAAGCTGGTAGTAAACTGACGAGTCTCCATCGCCAATGAAAGTGCGATACTGCACACCATGCATATCAATGCTTCTCTGGAAACCTTCCACCAGAATATCGGCCTCCATAGCGCCAGAGCTCAGATTCCAGTTTCTGTAGCAGGTGGCTCTTTCGTCTGGCCTTTCTTGGCATAATATTCGCAAGTGCTGCACAGCTTGTTTCTCACGCCCAAATAAAGCAGGTTTTGTGTGCGCTTTCCAACTATGACCGCGACACCTGAGTTGGCAGAGTATTCATGGACATGACTCCTGTGGGATCAACCACCATCCACAACTAGGGTGATCCATGGGGTACTGCCATCCTCGCAAAAATCTGCCGCAGCCTCTGCCAGTCTTTCCTCTTCTTCCCCATCCTCAGTCATTTCCTTCAGGAGGGCTACATTTCACAGCTGAAAAACAAGAAATGAAGACAGCAAAGCGGTTACTACTCTTCTTGTTGCTAGGTGGTAAAATACAGGTAGTAATGGTTACTACCTAAAAAAAGAGCTCTAACAACGATCATTCCGCCTCACGAACGGACCGTTTTTATAATGGTCAAACTCGCGAGTGTCAGCTTCGCAAAATAACACTGGGTAATAATGCGCAGAACGTACTCAATGAGAAAAAGCACACATAACACAAGGCTACACGACACGTAGACGGGGTACATAACTTACAAATACCGCCTCAATGAACTCCAATAGGTCCGCGTGCTAGTAAATAGGTTGCAAAAATCTCGTATTGCTAACTTCCAAGGTTTTGCGTGCCAAAACCGCGATATCATAATGAGGCACAAAGTTAGTAACGGTATGCGAGAGGTAGTAACCGTTGCAACCTGCAAGCGTCTACTAACGTAGTTAGTAAAAAAAACAGCAACAAGTTAGTAATGGTCCAGGAAAGGTAGTAACAGTTCCGTTACTAACTTTTTCTCGCAATCACCAGCTTTTTCCTAACTAAGTGTATGTCCTCTGGTCGGGACAAAACAATCGTGAAGGCTTTGAAAGTTGCCGACTACGATGAACATATATTTACAGTGACGTTCCTAATTATATTGTTACGGAAGATGTCTCTTACCTTGCCAATGCTTTCCTCTCGCCGCAGGAACGATCCCTTGCTCATCGTAGGAATTTCCATGACAGACATTGCCTCTTCTAGGTGTGAGTGGCCAGAGCCTATGCTCATGAAACCCCACACATCAGCATCATTGACGCCTAGTGCTGTCTTTTCTGCTAGGGGTGTTGGCTCTGCTATAGGGTCAGTGGTGACTTTCTTGTTCTCGGCGCATCCATTGCACTTGAACGAATATTCGGACCAGAAGCCTACTCTACGCTCTGCCTGCAGTTCAAAGCATCCACCATGCGGACTGGTCCAGCGATGGTTGCCGACTTCTTGTATGGCCTTTATAAAATGAATGACTGAAACAACTCTTCTTCCAGAGATATTCGTGCATTGCGATGAAATTTTGTTCGAAACACTCGAAAAGCAAAGATCTGGGAAGTGCTCATCCACCCCTAGGCCGTCCCAATACTCTGCAGCAACGTCGTCACAGACGCCAGCACTCAGTTCCTGGCGAGCAGCCGTAGGTTTACCCTCATTCGCAGTTTTGTCGCTGTTCCGGCTCGCAACAATTGCTTGTGCTCTTTCTCTGAAAAAAATGAAATAACAGGTACTCTACACCTTTGAATACTCAGGATAGAAAACAAGATCATCAATTTGACATTTTGATTCTTGCTAGAGCACGTCATCGTGATTTTTTCCCGTCATCTTAGGAATACGGATGCTCTTTAAAGTAGAGAAAAAAAGACACATACTGTGTCGACGGCAAGCATACGAGCAGTAACATGTCCTACAATTGCGGGAAAAGTATGAAACAGTGCAGGGCTTACCTTTTCGTTTGCAAGACGTTCAGATGTTTTCGACGTTTCGACGATAGTCATGTTGGCTTTCGCGAAAGGACCTTTCCCAGCTTCCCCATGATATGGAAGCGCAGTTTTACTGCAGGCCTCGAAGGCACCGGACCACGCAATGTACGCAATATTACGTAGGACCCACACAGGTAAACACAACGATGGAAGCCGCAGAAGTCGCAAGCGAGATACTATTCAACCAGGCTGACCGGGAGACGACATCGAAGTGGCGGTAACGGCTAAACACGTAGCGTCTCGGAATTGCCTATCGAAGCATAAACCCTAACATGTGTATGGGTGGAGAGGGAGACAATTCGTCATCATTTTGTCTGCTTTGTAAGGGCATATCACCTCTTCATTTTGAAAGAGGAGACGTCAGTGCAAGGGCAAGGACCGCCTACACCGTCCCCCCCCTCTCATGAAGGTGTTTTGTACGCGCATTCCTTTTCCGGCATATCAAGGTGCAATGGTGCTTCTAGTAAAAGCAGCAATCCTAGAAGCTTTCTCAGCTTGTTCCTTTTTTAGAGGCTGGAGAAGACCGATAGTGCCGAATAGACTTAGTTATAAGCAGCAAGGTGTGGGACTTATATAATTCCTTCGTCCATGCGCTCGTATACTTCACAAGGATACTCTTTTTTATCATCTAGTTTAGACAAATTCACCACTGTCACAGTTGTATTCTTTCACGCCAGTGTTCATGGTATTCATATCGATGCTTTTATATTTTATATTCATATCAATAGTGGCTTATCACGTATCGCTTAGCACAAGTGAGCCCCACATAAAACAGAAATCGGTGCCTCATGTTAGCCACCACCTCAGCATTTTACTTGTCTCATTCACAAGCCAACACATGTAGCAAGCAATGCAACTCACATATTCATACGACCCATATACGGGACATCGAAAAAGCGTTATTTCAATGGCAACGTTAGGTGACATTTTGTTCAAATTCTCTCTGCCCCTGCTTCTACCATCTTCACTGACCTGGCACTTGTGGGACTAAAATTCATGACTGCAGCCCTTTAGCGGAGGTTAGTTCGAGACCCCTGGGCCGGCGAGAAGCTGCAAAATCGGCCCCCCTTATCACATTTGGCATTGGGAGGCGGGGGGATGTGGGAGTGGGCTCACACATATTTCTAAGTGAGAGGAGATTATGGATGCACCCAGTCAGCCTTCGTTACAGAGGTCCACAGGAGGGACACGCTTGCGCGCATCTATATGTTCTGCGAACGTCTCATTTTCTAGTTGTCTGTGGCGGCCGATGCCGCTGGTACTGAGACGGTAAATGAGACTTAGTAACGTAGCGTTTTGGGCGTGTTGATATATGAGAGCTACGTTGCGCGCTCTGGTCGGTGAAGGGTGCCTCGAAAATAAGATAACACATGATCTACATGAGTCAACAACTGCTTGCTAAGTTTAGTTTTTGTAGTGGTTATTAGTTCATATAGCATAAATGCCTAACTGTTTCGAGCTGCCCAAGCTTTATATCTGCCACCTCTCTGCTAGATCGGTTGCCGTGCGCTGCAGCAAGCAAATGGCAGTCACATCGGTGATTTTCGAGCGTACAACGATCATTCGGAAAATGGAAGTGGATGGGTTACTTTTATGCGAGTGGAATTATTGCGCTGGTAAATACATCTTTCAGCGACAAGAGGACCAACCTAAAATCCCGTGTTTCAAAACTTCTGTTGGCGTCGGGACACGTGGTATTTGGTTTGCTGAGCGCGAGTGGCAATGCTAATCCGCACTTTTCGCTCGCAGGATGGCAGCTTGTAAAATAGTTACTGCACCTGTGCGAGCAATGAGACGTGGCATTTCTGCAGTACGTTTTGAAAACCCTTTGTGCTGATCCCGCGCCTTCGCTGGAATGTGGAGGGGTGCAGTCAGGTAGGGAAAAGTTTTAGGAATTGTTCTTGCTGAAAAGCAAGCTGTTAGGAAGCCAGCTGTTTTCAACGTGTAGGCCAAGTAACGCACACTATTCTTCAAAGTGTCAATTGTTTGCTGCCAAACACTCGTCTCCTTACCGCGCGGGGAAAGCAGGTTTCCAGTCGTACGAGCCTCAAAACTAGAAGCAGGAGAGGGCAAGGGCAAGTTCTGTGTGCCCTTCAAAACCGCTTCTACACTAACCTGTACGACCCAAGCTATTTCTGGAATCTTTCCTTATCTCCAGTCCTTCTTAGCACAATAGCCTAACCTCCTGGTTAGCTCGCAGGTGCACTCATGATGTCCAGTGCGGCACGCTTTCTTTCTTTCTTTCTTTCTTTCTTTCTTTCTTTCTTTCTTTCTTTCTTTCTTTCTTTCTTTCTTTCTTTCTTTCTTTCTTTCTTTCTTTCTTTCTTTATTTATTTCTTTCTTCATTCTAGCCACCCTACCCTTAGGGTTACATTGTACTTTGAAGGCGTAGCTGGAGGGGCGACTAGACTAAGCCACTGAGCCAGACACTGCAGTCAGAAGAAATAACCCATCCATCTTTGCCACGCTTAAAAATGTTTTGTGGGGCCACATTTGACGAAAGGTGGAACTGACGTGAAAGAGCTTGATGTTTTTTTGCACAAATGGCGCCACCACCAAAAAACATTTGCGATATTTATTATTTATTGAAAATATTTTGTTTCAAGCACTGCTTCGTAAAGATAGTGAGTACTGGTAATTACAAGTCACTGTATGGCTCTGCTCATCTGCAATACTTGTATTGAATTACCATCTAAAAGAAAAAAAAATGTGAATTTGCAGGAACCTGGCAAGCAGGAAAATGAGCTAAATTCACTGCTGCCCTGCAAATTTTCTAATAAAGATAACACAATTTTCTCTTCATAGAAACGGAGAAAAGGGCTTGCTGCTTGAATATTGAAGATTTCAGAGTTTCACGATGGATAGTTTTGTCCCTTTGTCGGTAATGCGTGACCAAGTAAAGCCACAATTTGCCGAATTGAAGTAATAATAATTCACGAACTGCTCATAAAAACACAAAACAACTTCGTGTACACATCAAATGCATCATATTCTACAAACACAACAAATGTTCTTACTCTACATTAAAAAGAAGAAAAGTTATTCACTCATAAACTTTCATTATTTAGACCATATTTATTGGAGCCTGCAATTTCTGGTAGCGTGACACGCAATAACTCTTCATTCGAACCTTGGATAATGCTTCATTAAAAGACACAGTAAATTTCATTTCGCTATGTCAAACAGCTTTGCCGTACTCGCAGTACAGCGGAGGCTTGTGCAGCAAAGACGCAGTTTTTTGCTCACATTGTTTTCTTAGCCATGAAATAACGCTTCAGACTAGGCAATAATACCAGTTGTCATTACAAAGCGGAGACCGTAAGCTTTCTAATGCAATACAAATCACATCAATCCAATGAGCGCAGTAAGCGCAGTGTGTCAGCAAACAATGACTAAAATGCCGAGCGGATGCCGCCGGAGTGGGACCGCCACCTTAGACGGTTTTCTTTGCGTTTTAGTATATTCAATGAGCGCTTTTCTTGCCTGTCGCGTAGCTAGAGAAAAAATCTTCTCCGATAGAATATGTTGACCCTTTCAGTTTTGGAGCAGACGCAAGAATTTGCTGCTTATCCTTGAAGAAGGTTAATTTGGCTTTTATGGGTCTCTTTTTGCTGTCTCTGAATTTCCCAAGCCTGTGCACACGTTCGAATTGTGCGCCAGTCCAAGAAATGTTCATTTTTTCAGAGCAGAACTCGAGAATTCTTTTTTCAGATGCTGCCCAGCCCTCGTTAGGGTCATCTTCTATTCCAAAAAAAGCAGGTTAGACCACGTCTGTCTGTTTTCAGTATCGTTGCACCTGGAGGTAATTTCAGTCAAATGGCCCGAAATTTGGTGCAGGGCATTATGGGCCGTGCCGGTATCAGTTGTCGAACATGACGTGAGGGTTGACTCAAGCTTCACAATACGTTCAGTCAAACGAGCAACTTCGTTCGTAGAAGCCGTCAGTTTTTCAATGGTCTCGCTTAACTGTACTGACAAGGTTGCATGACCTTCCTCTAATTTTTTGTATTGTTGACATAGCTGCAGCGAAGGCTTCAGCCTCGGCCTTGCTCATGGGCCCTGGGTTCGATTCAATATCACCCGACAACATAAGCAGCATATCAAAGATGAGCAGACAAAGGCGAGATATTCGCGACAAAGATCGTTTCAAAGCATCAGACCATTCGGCTGGGCACGACACCGCAATCAAACAGTAATTACTACTTCTAACACAGACAGCGTGTTTGTAGTCACTAACCTGCAAATTGATCGGTTCAAACACATGCATCTCTGGTGTGGTGCAGTGCCCGATGTGGTCTACTGGTGATTCGCTTAAGTATGGTGAGCCGGTTCCGTCAGGCGTAGTCGTCGATGTCCCTAGCGGCCAGATGTGCGTCCAGATTTGCTTGTCCAGCGTCGGCAAGAAGGGTGCAGAAGCAGGCCAAGCCGGTGAATAGCCATCGGGGACCAGTGCGCACGTGCCAGCAAGACAGGAACAAGCAGCCCAGGTAATCGTGCCCTGCAAATTGATCGGTTGAAACACATGCATCTCTGGTGCGGCGCCGTGCCCC
This sequence comes from Rhipicephalus appendiculatus, assembly GCA_030522465.1. Taxonomy (NCBI): domain Eukaryota; kingdom Metazoa; phylum Arthropoda; class Arachnida; order Ixodida; family Ixodidae; genus Rhipicephalus; species Rhipicephalus appendiculatus. The sequence continues at coordinate 16,727 of JALIZH010013391.1, read as the reverse complement.
AGAGATGCATGTGTTTATATATATATATATATATATATATATATATATATATATATATATATATATATATATATATATATATATATATATATATATATATATATATATATATATATATATATATAGATATATGAGAACTAACAGACAAAGATGCCAAGGAAAGTATAGGGGAAGCTATTAGAAGTAATTGTAATGTAAATGTGAAGAAAGCAAAGTGGACGAAAAGATAACTTGCCACCGGCAGGGACCGAACCTGCGACCTTCGAATAACGCGTACGATGCTCTACCACTGAGCTACGGTGGCGGTCATCCCTCCGTCCACTTTATAGGGTATATCTGTGTACTTAAACGTGGGAGCGTCAGTCAGCGCCGCCTGTTGCCATTACGGCGAGTGTGGAACACTCTTTTTTGCCTGTAGGCGTCACGTAGTACGTCATCTTAATACAAGCGGGCAGCTGACTAATAATCCCTCGCATACCACCTGAAGGCATCAAGTCTGCCTGAACGAGACCCTCGTTATGAATGAAGGAAAGAATTGTAAACTTAAGGGCTCGTTTGCTTTGTTAAACACTGTATTAATGAGAACTAACAGACAAAGATGCCAAGGAAAGTATAGGGGAAGCTATTAGAAGTAATTGTAATGTAAATGTGAAGAAAGGAAAGTGGACGAAAAAGAGTAACTTGCCACCGGCAGGGGACCGAACCTGCGACCTTCGAATAACGCGTCCGATGCTCTACCACTGAGCTACGGTGGCGGTCCTTCCTCCGTCCACTTTATGGGGTATATCTGTGTACTTAAACGTGGGAGCGTCAGTCAGCGCTGCCTGTTGCCATTAGGGCGAGTGTGGAACACTCTTTTTTGCCTGTAGGCGTCACGTAGTACACAGATATACCCTATAAAGTGGACGGAGGGATGACCGCCACCGTATCTCAGTGGTAGAGCATCGGACGCGTTATTCGAAGGTCACAGGTTCGGTCGCTGCCGGTGGCAAGTTATCTTTTTCGTCCACTTTCCTTTCTTCACATTTACATTACAATTACTTCTAATAGCTTTCCCTATACTTTCCTTGGCATCTTTGTCTGTTAGTTCTCATTAATACTGTGTTGAACAAAGCAAACGAGCCCTTAAGTTTACAATTCTTTCCTTCATTCATAACGAGGGTCTCGTTCTGGCAGACTTGATGCCTTCAGGTGGCATGCGAGGGATTATTAGTCAGCTGCCCGCTCGTATCAAGATCACGTACTACGTGACGCCTACAGGCAAAAAAGAGTGTTCCACACTCGCCGTAATGGCAACAGGCGGCGCTGACTGACGCTCCCACGTTTAAGTACACATATATACCCTATAAAGTGGACTGAGGGATGACCGCCACCGTAGCTCAGTGGTAGAGCATCGGACGCGTTATTCGAAGGTCGCAGGTTCCGTCCCTGCCGGTGGCAAGTTATCTTTTCGTCCACTTTCTTTTCTTCACATTTACATTACAATTACTTCTAATAGCTTCCCCTATACTTTCCTTGGCATCTTTGTCTGTTAGTTCTCATTAATACTGTGTTTAACAAAGCAAACGAGCCCTTAAGTTTACAATTCTTTCCTTTATATATATATATATATATATATATATATATGTATATATATATATATATATATATATATATATATGTATATATATATATATATATACATACACGATTATGTTGGTTTTAAAGGCGAATTATCCGCGATGCAACATGTTTTTTTTTATTTCCATAAAACCGTTTCTTAATCGCAATGTTCTTCCTACTTCTAAATCTGAGCGTATAGGTAACGGTGTGTTGCACACATCTGTACCACTTCCCGGTGCTGCGTAAGGATACTATGCAGGCTGTCAGCGGCCAGCTGCATGTGGTTAAATACAGTCTAGTAGAGTTCGCATTTCTCGTTGAGTCGGGCTAATAGTAGCTAGTAAATAATTTAAATAAGCACGGACAAAGTTGATTATGTTGTCTAGATGTTCCCCGCGTCCGTGCAGCTGGTGCTTACCTCTAGGACACATTGCTACGACTATGAACTCGTGGAAACACAGAGTGCGGTATAACGCAAATTCAAAAAATATTTTTCTCTCTTAAAACAAATTGTTATTTGATAAAACGTTTTCAGTGGGTAGTCAATGAAGGTTGCAAGTAAATGTGCTATTCGGAATATTTTTACTAGGACCACCTCAATGTGTAATTTACGACCAAACATGTGCAAAAATGAACTTTTTTGCACCTTCCTCGCCACCTGCACAAGTTATTTCGCACTACAGACCAGAGCACGCATATCTCGCACCCAGACGCCATGTTTGTTTTGAACTGCCAAGGCGTGCATCTGTTACATGGCAAGTGGCGTGTCTGGGACCTTAAAATACGAGAAAGCGCCTATTCACGCCGCTCCCGCTTACAAGAAGTCATCTGGGCACCACTGCGCCGTCTTTGGATGCGAAAACAATCATGCAAGAGGGAGATATCACTCAGCACTGTCTGTGAAGATGACAACACAACATGGAAATCGTGCCGGTGCAGTGTTTTCAGATTGTACAGATTTCCATCCGCAACGAAAAACGCCGAGCTCCGCCGCCAGTGGATAATTGCAATCAAGAGGAGAAACTAAGAGCCCAGAAAAGTGTACGAGTAAGTACACTTACTGTGCGTATTCAAGCGTGATGCCAGTTATTTCGCTTTACAGCAGTAATTTGCGTGCAGTATGCCTGTAGTATGCGGCACCAAATCATTGCCGTACTCTTTCGCAGGCCGCATTCCAATAATAGCAGATATTACGACTCACGTGTGCACGCGAACTGCGCACGTTTAGTACAGATATAACGGCGTACTGTCGCATTGCAAAGAAACGTGAACAGCGGGAATCGTGGCTCTCGACTCAGTCGAACTGCGACATGCCTTAACTGTCGATAGGCCAATCTGTGATTTCAGCCGGCGTCACCGTAGTACTATAAAATCTTGCTCTGAGTGACACTTTCGCACCGCGTGTGTGTTCCGAGTGCCAGGAATGACTGGCAAATGATAAACACATGCGGTGCATGAGCGCAAGCTGGAGCGGGATGTCGCAGTTCGACTGAGTCGAAAGCCACGCTTTCCGCTGTTCACGTTTCTTTCCATCGCGTTAGTACGTACCTGATAAAGTTGCTTCCGCAGTCTGCAATGCACGTGCTGTAGACATTCCGGACTGTCGAGGAAGGTCTTCTCGACGTTTCACAAGAAAACAGCATACATTTTCAGGAGAGGAAAAGCTCGATACATGTTTACCGACGGACGCGGGTTGCGAAGTTTCGCGTTTGAATTGCGGAGCGTCTCCTAGCCTGGCAGTTCATGGTGTTGCTTCGCCGCGCTTGCGACAGATGGCGCGACGTGCTGCCTAAGTATGGCGGCACACACTGAACTCGCTGTGTTCTGGTGTATATACGTCTCCAGTTATTTTTAATCTGCGGTAAAACTTTGTGACAATACGCTAACGCGAAATATCACATTTCGCTCAATACTATTTTTCTATAAAAAAAAATCCCCAATGTGGATCATATTGCGCGCATTCAAGGCCGCATAAAAAAAACCCCGAAAGGGTAAAAGTTCGTTAAACTTATGTTAAATAAAAAGCCTACCATTGTTTTAAAGAGAAAAGTTTGTTCCAACCTAATTTAGCAAGAACAATTTTTTTGACAATGCGTTGTACGAGCCATGGTTTCGAGCTTTCCGAAAAAATCCACATGCGGCTTGCGGCACTGAAAATTTTTTTTCGCAAAAAATATTTTGGCGGAAAACTTGCCGTTTTATGCGGATAGTCCTGAATTTTTTTCAAGCAAATCGCAGATGGTCGAGCGCCAAGGTTGGGACAGTTGGCGTGGAATGACCCAGATACCACTAAAATTAAACTGGTCACTGAACGAACACTTGACTTAAATCTATTTGGTATATATTTCCGAGGCTGAAATTACAGCGCAAACGCACTTATTTGTGCTTATTACTGCTTTAATTCTTTGTCGCTGATTCAATCTGAATATGATTTCATGCCGTCGGATGTCCCTTTGCTCGCTGCAGCGGCCGCGTTTGCGAAAGGAGTGAATTGCTAGCTAGGAGAGCCAAAGTAAGGGGCGAGTTGAAGTATCAACTGTGACAGTTCGTATTCGTCATGCGTACAAAACAACGCTGTTATTCATATTATAGCAGCTAATCTGGGCACTATATGACACAGTGGCGTGCTACAGCGGACTACTGCATGAGCGCAATGTTAGTATTCAAATAATAAGCCGTTTAGGTGGGATAAAACTGGATAGACTTTGCATGTTAAGTGAAAAGCAGTAAGAAAGCTCGTACAGGTCAGGTATAGAACGCAGGGAAGACTACCGTTGCATACTGCAAGATTAGCAATGCTGGTGTGGTCGGAACCATTTTACGATTGGAGGACCGCAAATAAGTTCTGCATAGACCGACTCTTAAATTTTAAATTAGATATTTTAAAATCCAAGGTCAGACCTTTACGAATGTCGTATTTACTTTATAACGAAGCAGAGAGCCAAACGCGGCAAGATATTATTATAGACCGTGAAATCGACGATTTCTTGGTGCTTATGCAGGTGATACATATACATAAGCAAAATCGGGCAAATTTTGTACATAAATTAAACAGGAAAATTCAAAAAATTCTGAGGTGTTCATGGAGAACAGAAGCACGGATGCCTCATGTACCTTGTCTTTCTCAAACTTCATCCTAAATACGTAGAAAAGAGCCTCAAAAAATCCTAAAGAAGCATTTGTTTTTCCTGACTGTCCTAAGGACAAAAAAATAATCACCGGCGATTTCGATACCGTGTAATGCGAATTCTGAGAGCAGCTGTTAAGGTGTTTTGATTCTGCGATACGTTGCGAGAAACAATTTGAGAGGGACATGTATGTATGTACAGTTGCATGCAACAATTTATTACAGCGAAAGCTGTTATGAGTTCTGTGATAACCCATTGAACGATGCAGCCGAAGCTCTCAAGTGCGCATGTGCGCAATCTTATCCCACTTCCCTCTCCCCTTTGCTTTCCTATATATTCACGAGTGTGAATAAAACGACTGGCTTTTTGTTGGCATGATCCGACTGTCTCGTTTACTGCTGGAGCGGCGTTGCCGCCTCCCACTTAACAGTGGCGACGAGAATACCCACCGATACGCGTAAGCTGCCGGGCGCCAACCACGAGACCGAGACGAAGACACCCATCAGCCCGCCCGCAGCCATGGCCCTCAAGCTTCCGGATTTTGCAGAGGAGACAGATAAGTGGCAAGCGTATCTCGTTAAGATTGACGCCTACTTCGAAGCAAATGAGGTGACTGACGACGCGAAGAAAAGAGCCTTGTTGGTGGCAGCGTTAGGATCGAGGACCGTTGAAATCCTTTGCGGCAGAATCGCACCGCGAAAACCGAGCTCGCTGAGCTATCAAGAAGTTGTGTCAACATTGAACGAGCACTATGATCCGTCCCCTAACGAGATATCAGAAAGCTTCAAGTTCTTTCACAGAAACCAACAAGAAGGGGAGTCCGTGCAGGCGTTTATTGTCGAGATTCGCAGGTTAGCTCATAACTGCAACTTCGGGTCGATGTTGGAGCGAATGCTGAGGGATCGCATCGTTTGTGGAGTGCGGTCGAAAAACCTGCACAAACAACTACTAGCCAAAAAGGACTTGACGCTGCCAGAAGCGGAAGCACTAGCTCTAGCAGCCGAAAGCGCGGAGTTAGGGTCGCAACAGATGACCGGGCAAGGTGACGCCGTCGGTGTGTTCAACGTGAAGCATAACAGGCAACCGGCAAACAGGAGCGAACGGAGCAGCTTATCGCAGAATTGCAGCTGTTGTGGCAAACAGGGACATCAAGCCAGGGAATGCTCATTACGACGGCGCAGGTGCTACAAATGCGGGCGACAAGGTCACTTGGCGCGAGTATGCACATGGACGGCCACCACGAACAGAACTTTCGCGATAACGGAGGGTTCAGCGGAAAGTGAAGATAACGACTGTAATGCACTACAAATATGGTCAGTGAAAAGTAACCAATGCCTGGTTCCGCCCCTGCACAGACAGGTTACATGGAACGGAGTGCCACTGAATATGATAATCGACACAGGTTCACCTGTGTGCGTAGTGCCTAAAACGACATACGAAGCCCATCGTCGCAAGTGGCCACCGCTTTGTAAAGCTGCATTATCTCTGTCATGCTATCTCGGGAAGATACCAGTGCGGGGCGTTGTAAAAATGCAAGCTTCCTATGAGTCTGCAACAGTTGACTGCGATCTCTTTGTGTTGGACTGCGAAGGTCCTAGCCTTTGCGGCCGTGACCTATTGCAGATGCTCGAGACACAAGGGACACCGCTTCTTCACATCGCGTCGCTCTCATCTGACGGGAAGCTGGAGAGTCCGGCAGCTGCACCCGTGATGCAACAGTACCCGGACCTTTTTGCGGAGGGCCTGGGAGTCATCAAGGTTCCACCAGCACGGCTTCATATAAAGGACGGAGCAACCCCAAGGTTCTGCAAGGCAAGGAAAATTCCATTTTCTTTGCTAGACAAAGTGTCCGCCGAGCTAGATCGACTCGTGGCCGAAGGCATTATTTCGCCAGTTTCCTATTCAGAATGGGCAACCCCGGTGGTTCCAGTGCTCAAACGCGACGGGACAATTCGCATCTGTGGCGATTTCAAAGTTACTCTTAACCCAGTATGTGAAATGGAGAGATATCCTCTACCCGTAGTGGATGACATTTTCGCTACGCTTCGTGGAGGGCAGCAGTTCAGCATCTTGGATCTACGCGATGCCTACAACCAAATTATTCTAGACGAAGATTCGCGCAAGCTAGCGGTTATAAACACTCACAAAGGCCTCTTTTGTTATAATAGGCTACCATTCGGGATTGCCTCGGCACCTGCGATTTTTCAAAGAACAATTGAGCATGTTCTGCAAGGTCTCCCAGGGGTTCAAGCGTACCTAGATGACGTCCTGATAGCAGATGCGAATGATAAGCCAACTGCGAACCTGCAAGCAGTCTTGCAGCGGTTCAGGGAATATGGCGTCAAGCTCCGCTCGGATAAGTGCCGAATTGGTGAGGCATCAGTTACGTATCTAGGACACAGAATTGACGCGGCAGGGTTGCACCCGTCAGAGAAGAACATCGAAGCAATTAAGCTGGCTCCGACTCCTCGCAATGTCACGGAGCTACGCTCCTTTCTCGGCATGCTAACTTTCTACAATAAATTCTTGCCTAATCTGTCCACGCTCCTGAGTCCCCTATACCTTCTTCTGGAAAAGAAATCGAAATGGTCTTGGGATGAGCGCGAAAACGATTCATTCCAAAAAAGCAAAAGCCGCTTTGTGTTCCGCGCCTGTGCTAACTCACTTCGATCCCGCACGAGAGCTATTTCTGGAATGCGATGCGTCACCCTACGGTGTGGGAGCGGCCCTATTTCACCGAATTGAAGGACAGTATCAGCCCCTTGGATTTCGATCTCGGACGCTTACTGCAGCAGAAAAGAATTATTCGCAGATTGAACGGGAGGCGTTGGCTCTGGTTTATGGCGTCACGCGATTCCGGGATTATCTTCTGGGCAGACAGTTCACGCTCATAACCGACCATCAACCGTTGTTGGGTCTCCTAAGAGCGGATCGTCAGACGCCGGCTATGGCCGCTGCCCGCATTCAGCGTTGGGCCATCATACTTGGGGCCTACCGATATCGGTTGCAACATCGACCGGGTAAACTCATGTGCAATGCTGATGCTCTGAGCCGTCTACCTCAACCATTGCAGGAAGAAGTGGAGCAGGATGAGGAAGCCCAAGTTGTTCTGACCCTGGACGAGTGGGATCAGCCGGCCCTGCCAGTAAAGGAACTCCAGGCACTCGCCATCTCGGATGAGGTACTTTTCCAGGTACGCAAGTACACTCGGGAGGGTTGGCCGCAAAAGCTTGATTTGGGAACTAAAGAAATCTCTGATTTGTACAAAAAGCGACATGAGTTGTCTGTCAGTGAAGAACTTCTTTACTGGGGTCATCGCTTGGTAGTGCCAACAGCAGCGCGCGGGAAGCTGCTAAGGATACTGCATGAAGCCCACCAAGGAGTGTCCACCATGAAGGCAAAGGCCAGATCTTTATTTTGGTGGCCGGGCGTAGAGCAAGACATCGAGCGCATTGCAGCAACATGCCAAAACTGCGTGCAGGCGTTGCCGATGCCTCGGGCGGAAGAACCGGTGAATTGGCCCGAGACGCGCGAAAGGTGGTCGCGTTTGCATGTGGACTATGCGGGACCAATAAAAGGGCAAATGGTACTCATAGTCGTCGACTCTCACACCAAGTGGATTGAGGCGCTCCCCGTGTCGCAAGCAAACTCGCATAGCACAGTCAATGCCCTCAGGACGATATTTAGTCGTTTTGGTATACCGCGGACGGTGGTTTCTGACAACGGCACGCTATTCACAGCACGAGAGTTTGAGCAGTTTATGCAGCGCAATGGAATCGCGCATATTCGTACACCTCCCTATCACCCCCCAGAGTAATGGACTAGCAGAGCGAGCCGTGCGCACTATCAAAGAAGGCTTGAAGAAGATAGGAGGCACTTGCCTCATCACATCACTGGCACGTGTATTGTGCAATTATCGGAACGCACCACACCAAGAGGGCCCTTCTCCCTCAGAGAGGCTATTAGGATACCGTCTGCGCACAAGACTGGACATGTCTTTTCCTTCCAGAGTCTATCCGGCCAACGCTACGAGTGACCCAGGCTGGAATTTCGCCCCAGGAGACTACGTGTACGTGAGAAACTACGGCACCGGCGACAAGTGGTCCCCAGGCACAGTGGAGTCTACGCGTGGCACTCGCCTCCTGGATGTCAAGATGGCGGATGGGCTTGTCCGCCGCCATGTGGATCAAGTTCGTAAGCGGAGCACAGATTAAACCCCAGCAGCCGAAGACCTGTCGAGGCCTTCTACAACAGGTTCCCCGGGGCCGGTACAACTAGAAAGAACGGCGCCTGCTACCTCCCAGAGTACCCCAGAAGCGCAACCACAGCAACTACGTCGCTCCACACGAGTCAAGAAACCGGTCGTGCGTTTTGGCTACTAAGGGGGGAAGAAATGTGATAACCCATTGAACGATGCAGCCGAAGCTCTCAAGTGCGCATGTGCGCAATCTTATCCCACTTCCCTCTCCCCTTTGCTTTCCTATATATTCACGAGTGTGAATAAAACGACTGGCTTTTTGTTGGCATGATCCGACTGTCTCGTTTACTGCTGGAGCGGCGTTGCCGCCTCCCACTTAACAAGTTCACAACAAGGGCCATTTTTGCGCGTAGTTGACCGCCACCGCCGCTGCTCTCCGTAACCACTACCGCACAAAATAACAATAAAACTAACTAAATAAAAAATATCTATGACACAATGAGAATCAAACCCGGGCCCTCTTGCGTGACAGCCCAGCACTCTACCACTGAGCTACGCCTTCGCTTGAAACTGCGTTGCAAGATGACCCTATGCTGGCTTCACGTCGAGTAAGGACTCGCGTTAACATGTGTTGTAAAGCATTATAGAACAGCAAAGTAACAACTAGGCGTCACACAATGCGAATTGCGTAAAGAGTGGGTCGTTCGATGCTCCAACCCACTACAAAAGCCTCAGGCATAATTCTTCATCGTCATCAGCCACAGCATCAAGAAAGTGCACATAATGCCTCACAAGTGTGTAACCAGCGGCCGTATAACGAACCGCTATTCCGTATTCTGTTTTGGCCGCCATTAGCGCTCCCTGATTGGTCGTTCAGCCCGTCAATCAAGTGACGTGTCGGAAGCCTAAACTGTGGTGACGTCAAAATCACGAGTCCGCCCTCATTATGCAAAAATAAACGGAATCGGTTCCGCCGAAGCATGGAACAGCCAGCGAGTGGCCCCGTCGGCAGACGGAATAGGAAAAATGGCGGCGCCGGCGTATTTTCCAGAGGCTTTCGTGTTCTAGGCGGCTATCGCTCTGCAGCACCGTGGGAGAAAAGAGCTCGACGACGCGTTCGGTTTGCCAGCTAGTGAAAGGGTTCGGCGTCACCTGGACTGTATCGCCCAGAGAAAGAAAGGTGCGGCGGTTGTGCGACGAAGTGGCCGAGGAAACGCGCGACCGACGCCGCTGTCTGTGGAGCTCGTGGGTGTTGTGCGGCCGGTGCGGCCTTCCGTTTTTCGCGACTGGCAGCTTTCAAGCCTCTTCGGGAAGCGGGGAGACTGTTGTCACCATGCAACCCGCGGTGAGCAGACTGTGCGTGATGTTGTGGCGGAGGTAATCGTGCGTGCGGGGATCCGCAAGTAGTTTCACTTCCCGTGGACGCCGGACGAGAAGGGCGCCTTCAAGAACGTTTCCGCGGCTGCCCGCGTCATCGGATGCGTGGACGGCAGCGTTGCCGTAATCACAGCACCGAATGGCGACCATCACAAGGCGGCGTCTTATTGCTGCAAGAAGCATTACGCCGACATCGTCATGCTCGTAAGTATCCATCGATCTTCCTATCTTCTCGTGCACATGTCAGCGTAGCGAAATGTGTCTCATAGTTGTTCACGCTTTCGTCAGGTCTGCGACGTAGACATGGGAATCTTGTCGTGAACCACTGCGTCTGGGGTCAGCAGACGACGCCTGCGTCTGGCGGACAACGCGGCTTTGGGAACGATTCGAAGGGGGGCACGGATTGCAGCGACCGTATACCTTTTAGGTGAGCAGAATGAAAAAAAAGCTGCGATATTCACGGTTTGAGCCATCGGAATATGTGTTCGCACTATTGTTGAAGCTCTGTTTCATTAGCTACGGGCACTTGGCAACTGACAGGATGTCGAACGCTGCATGTGTATTATATTGCAGCTATCGGTTATTTGCTCCACAATATCGTCAAGTGACGCACATTGTCATGGCAGCCTCTTCGTAGTAATGCTTCGCGTAATACGGCTAGGTCAGGCTGGTGGAGTTATGTGATGTTCAAGTACAGCATATTCTATCATTGCTATCTTTGTGTGGCTCGGCCTTGCGGATCCCTGACATTGAAGTAGTACTTACAGCACACCGCTCATCTTTTTGCAGGTGACAGAGGCTACGTACCAGGGCCATGGCTCCTGACTCCTCTCCAAGGGCGTCCTCTCTAAGACAATGTGAAAAGCAAGTGCTACGCCACGCATGCTGTAATGCAGTCTGTAATGAAGCGTTGTATTCTGCTAGTGAAGAGGGGCTATCTCTGCCTGCAGCAGTGCCATACCCTCCATTTTGAATCAGAATGTACATCTTGTATTGCTGTGTGTGCAGTGTTGCACTTCGTTTCCATTGCAGAAGACGACAGAAGTGTTTATCATTTTAGTGATGATGATGACAGTGACCACGGCAGTGTTGTCAATGATGACACCCAACCACTGCTTAGGCAAGGATGGTCGTCACACTCCACATGTATTCACGGACAAGCTCTCTGCAATGGTAGTCCACTATTTGGCTAACTGCTCCACCGACAACAGCACTAGGCACGTGCCACTTCAATGAGAAACATGTGAATAAGTAACTACAATGTATAGCGTTCTTCGTGCCAAAACCATGATGCGAATGTAAGCCACGCACATTGGACGACTCTTAATTTATCTTGACCACCTGCGGTTCTTTAACATTAATTTCAATGTGAATATAGCAGGGATGCTGATTTTGACCCTCATGGCAAAGTGTTTGCTGTCATCAGGAAGTGAACCCATGTGCTGAATGAAGCTTGGCAGTGCAACCTCTTACCTGCTAAGCTATCACGGCGACTTGCCTAACGACTAGAAGAAAATGTTGTGAAGTTCATTTATTTGGTAGTAACAAATTGCTGCTGTGTTTATCATGCGCACATGCTGTATGACTAGGTCTCTCCCACAACTTAACTTCATGTGGACGGGCCATATTTATATGGCTATACATAGGAAGCTTTCATTTAGCAACTGTTAATATAACGCACTGTACTCGGCAGCAGAGTGCTGTAGCCTGTTCACTGGAAAGCAAGGGTTTGGTATTGCTTTTGTTTCTGCTAATCATTCTCTAATCACAAACACACTGACCGTTATCTGCTCTATGACTGGGAGTGCACACCAAGTATTTGTCTCCTTGCCTCCTATTCAAAACGCGAGAGACTGACGCAGACACAGCGGGCCCATTCACACTTCATCATCTCCTCCTTTTCTCTACGAGCCTCCATGTTTTATTAAAGCACTTATTTTTCTACACCTCCAGCATTACAAAACACAGCTTGCCTTTTGTTCCATGCACACCTTGTGGGCATTGTGCTTTTTTGTTGCACATCCACCATACTGTTCCTTTTGAAAGGGCCAACCGATGCTGAAACAGATCGTCTCGCATTTCAAGTACATTTTGCTCATTCGGAAGTGTGCTAATTTGTGTATGCTAAAGTAATGTGAAATAATAAGTACGCAGTCTCTTCAAGTCAGATCTTTGTAAAAAATGTTCATTAATGTTCATGCCACTGCAAACATGGAATATACTTTCTGTAAATAAATGTACATTGCGAAACTGTCATGTTTTAAAAGCATTACTGACATTTATTACATTGCACAAGCAACATCATGCTGAAGGAAACACAGTGCGACATATCGCATGGGTAATTAATGAATACTAGAATGCAAATGTAGGTGACATCCGGCTGACGAGCACACGTAAAAGTAATCTGTGAAGACATCCTCACATGACTGCTAAAAGGGGAGTATTGATTTAAAAATAATTAGGCATTACACTTGTCGCGTTGGAAAGATGACCTGCAAATAAAGAAACAACAAAAAAAAGAGAGAAAAATGAAGACAAGTTAAAAAGGAAAGAAAAAGTCGTTGTGCTCGTGGCCGTCGAGGTGGCTGCAGCGGCAGTGAAGGATGGGAAGCTCCAGGCACAACGGCAGCCAGGAGATGCTCAAGCGTGCCTCCAATGCATTCGGTAGCCGAACACAAGCCCTCGACTTCATCGGCAAGCTCCCGACGGTGCTGCTAGACAAAATCACGTAATGCATTGACCCTGTAATGCAAGAGCATGTACAGGAAACACAACTGATGGTCCACCTCTTTGAGTCAGGCAGGCAGCAATAACTTTTAATCAATTTGGACGAAAAAGTTGATTATTGAGAAGAAAATAGGCAACCTCTTTTTTTTATTTGTACATTTATAACACAGCCAAACCAGAAGAAGTCAAACAGATGTGAAGTGTTGGTTTCACTTGTTTTTGCGGCACGAACTTGTGACACGGCTTCTTCCGAACCTTGGCACAAGCACTTGTTAACCCCGCGGTCTGCTGCTAGCGATGGGCTCGCCACCGACGCGCGTAGCGACCTTGCGGCAGTGGTAGGCAAGCTTCACCGTTTTTACGGCCGGATACAGTGCATCGGGCACAATGGCAATTGTACACAGTGCTGTTCTGTCCACAGCACTCGTAAATTGGCGAAGAACTCTCAGTTCTACTCGATACGCACCAAAAACAGGCCCGCCCCTGCTGGGACACCCTTACAGGTGGCTTCGTAAATTTTTTACCCTTTTTCTTTCGAGTTCTCGCTGTGATGCGGTAAACCAATGCAGCATATATCAGCTACAAGAATTATGCGTATCGAATCTATTCGTTAAATAATCGCAAATAAAACACCGTGGCGTGCATGTTAACAAAAATTTTTACGCAGCAAGTTTCTTCTGCGCAAGTTCGATTAAGCAGAAATGTGCGTAAAATACAGTGGATATATGAATGCGCACTTCCATGTATGTATCGTGCGCTGTAACGACACTCGCTCAGGCACGATCGTTCTCGAAATGAAAAGGTGATGCTTACCTGTTATCAGACAACAGAAGTACAGACTTCTCCTGTCCACACATTCTTGTTTTCGTTTTCTTTTTTTGCGTTAACTGTAAGAACAAGAGCAAAGTAAACATAACGCGATAACGACATGGTTGGCATTGTTTACTCACCTTGAGGCTAGAATTTCATGTTTTCCTCGTTCTTCGCAGCTTCCGATATTCCTCTGCGACGAAAATACTCTCCGGTAGTCGTGATCACATTCTTCTCGCAGCATTATTAGCGATAGAATGCGAAACGCGGCTCGCAGAGACGATCAGCTGTTCTTTTTTTTCCCCACAGCGGCCATCTTAAGTGACTTGGATTGGATGCAAGAGAGACTCATATGTGGCTACGACTCTCAAAAGACGTGTGTTTTGCGTTTACATTGCAATACGCTTCATTCACGGTAGCACTAGAAGCTTATAAAACAAATTTATTCTCATTTGCGTAGGATTGTTTCTTTGTCACACGCTCCCGGACAAAGTAAATTGAATATAGGGGCCCTTTGTGGCCCTCGGCCAGAAAGTCGCTAAAGCCCCTAAATTTTCCCGCTGAAAATACCTTGAAAATACTAGGGATTTCCCCAGAATTCCTACGTAAAAAACGCCAACTGCCGCACTTGTATTGCTCCACAATATATGGTCGGCTAAGAGCGCTTTTCATTGGCCAAATTCGAAAAACGTCGCGGCTTCCGGCATGGGCGGCGCCTGAAACGTGACGTAACAGGGAAAACTGAATACGGAATAGAAGCACGTTATACGGCCGCAGGCTTTTACGCCAGCGTCTAGATCCCGTACAGAATCCGGTACCTAGGGAGAGAATCTCTCGGGATTTTGGATCTAGGGATTTTCGATGGGTGCGCCGTCACTTCGTAGCCGAGGTTTTTGGAACGCCGCTTCGCCGACCAGTGTGACCCGATTCTCGAGCTAGCGGCTTGCTCGAGCGGGTTTCAGTGTTTGGGAAGTACCTTTCTTACACCACACTTTGTCTCTGCACCGACGACGATGACCGCGAGTCGTGCAGCTTTCGTCTCGACAATGTAGTACACGAACCGGTGCCCCGTAGCGATTTCATCAACGTCGTGGTGAGTGCACTTGCTCGATCGACAGACGTAGAGTGGAAGCAGAGAGAAGTTACTGCATTGCGCTGCCTTCCCACAACAGTTAAGCAGTCGTCTCTATTATTTGGAGTTGTACTCTGCCCTGTTAGTCTCTGTCTCATATGTAAGAGCCAGAAATTCCTGACCATATCAGACAGCGTGATAATATACAGCTCTACTGGCGGGATTCGAGAACACTTTCCCAGAGGATTCCCATGTAGATATGCATCAAACTGCTGAATTCTTTGGGACCTGTAATAGCTTCCTGCAAAATATGCCTTTCTTGTAAACAAATAAAAAAAGTAAACCAAAAGCGTACCGCCATAAGAGGTCTAGTAAAAGTTGTGTAATTTGCACTGAGTCATCCTCTCATTAGGCTGATATGCTGGAATGGCAAAATTAAATTGTTTTTCGCGTTGGCCATTTGGGATTCAGAGAATAACACTGGTGTAATTGTAATCACCCCAAATGCTTAGGTTGAAACAAACATACACACGCTTTTGTGGAAGTGAACTGAATTGCGAATAGTTTCTATCGAAAAAAGATCAGTGCTCCAAGCGCGTTACGAGACATTGTACAACGCTGTCACCTTTGGCCTCTCCGCAGCACACGTGCAAGGGTGCAGCTGCTACTCTGACACAGAAGAGGTACCGTGCATAATGCACGGTGCCTCTTCTATAATGTGAAGGTATTAGCCTACAGGTGGCTGAAAGCACAAACAAGGTTTCTTAGCAAATTTGTTAAAGTGTAGCTTCAACATTCTCACTTCATCTTGAAAATATATTTTGCCTACCTATACAGTTGAAACTTGATCTAACGAAGCGATCAGGATGTTTGAAATATTTTGTTAAATCAGGAAGTAAACTAAAATTGAGAAAGATATTTTCGGCTCTTTGAAATCTAAATCTTTAACATACGACAACCAAAAGCTACGAGGTAAAGGCTTTTGCCATTTCATTGCTGCGCGTGTGAAACGTCCGTGAACGTGACCCTGATGTCGGGGCTCCCTTGTCGCCTTGATGTAGAAGGCAACATGTCCGGGCGATGCAAGCCAGAAAGACCATTACATGAAGGAATGACTTGCGATTGATACATAGAGACGTGGAGAACGAGTGAAATGTGTGCCAGCATGGCGAGCCAGAAAGTTGCAAGGAGACCATTAGCGCCATGAAACCAGCGAGTGCAGCATGTAGTACCAGCGGCCGTGGTAGTACCATCCGGTACGTAAGAACCCTACTGACTGCTAAGTCCATTGCTCGATATATGGCACAGGGCAGCGTCCAGCCTCATCAAGCTAATGCTGTAAGGCAGGGCTCTCAAACGCAACCCAGCTAGCGGACCGCAGTCACGAAATGTAGCCCCGCAAGGGCCGGGACAGTGAAGAGGGTTGAAAATGGGTGAGGGAGGCGGGGGGGGGGGGTGCGCAAAAAATTTTACGTAACACTGCTATTTGAAATTCAAACAGCATGTTTCCCACATCTCATATTATATGAATCATTTGTGAAGGCGATTTGGCGCTAGGATTCGAGAAACATATCGATGCTGCTCCAGCATCACTCAAATCTGGACGCCGATTCTGCAATATAGATATTCTGCCGTGGTTAAGTTTCAGTGAATCGTGATTGCATTACGTGCCTCAAAACGAAAAATGTTTGAGACCAGTCTTGTCCATGTAGCTTACCCGAACGAAGGATTCTTAATGCAATCAGTGAGCAAATAATGCGAATACCATTTAGCACGGTGAAAACATTTCATTCACTGCGAAGCCGCGGGCGGC